>CM035430.1:59793187-59968187 GCA_020310875.1 Ceratopteris richardii | reverse complement strand
GAGACCACAACCAGCACCAGTAATAGTGGAGGGAGCAATCATATGGCGGTTACCCCAAAAGTTAAAAATCTCTCCATCTAACAGAAGTGGTCCTCTATTCCAACCTCCATATCTTCTTCTATCATATGTTTGAACTAGAGGACGATCACGAGTTGGCAATGGATAATCCTCAAACATTTCAGTCTGTAAACTAGGAGGTAGAGGAAACCTCTGCTTGTAATTGATGAATGGAAAGTCCGTGATGTGTATGAGGTATATTAGCATTATTAGTAGGAGAATCATCATCATCATCATCATTGAGCTCAAAAACTACTATACTCTGCCTCATGTTCAATACATTCCAATCGTGGTCTTCGATATGTGCCATAGCAAAAATTACACCAACATATAATATGCTCTTGCTAGTAAAAAGCATCATAATTCCTATCGGAGGACACATGTGAAGACATCCTTGCATGGATAGGAGGTGGTGGAGTACCTCTGATTGATGAGAATCTAATCATAATATAATAATAAAAAAACATATATCAGTCATGTATGTACCTATCAAATATTTGAATTGAAATTTTGATATAATTACAATAAGTAGTCGTTGCATGATTAGGAGATGGTGGTCAAGTTCGCTCTGATTGTGTAGCAAATAAAGGTACTAGATATTAATAATCTGATTATTTGCATACATACACATTCACATATACACATTTACACATACACACATATTCACATATACACAAATACACATTTTGACATATAAATACACATACAAAACACACATATAGTGCATGTATTTATTATGTATGTTTGTGTATCTATATGTGTGGGTATATATATGCATGTATTTATTATGTATGTGTATGTATGTATATGTGTGGGTATGTATGTGTAAGTGTATGTATATGTGTATGTGTATGCATGTATGTGTGTGTGTATATATGTATGTGTGTGGTTATGTATTTACTATGTATGTGTATGTATGTATATGTGTATGTGTATGCATGTATGTGTGTATGTATGTATATGTATATGTGTATGCATGCGTGTGTATGTGTATGTGTGGGTATGTGTATGTGTAAGCGTATGCATGTGTGTGTATTTATGTGTATGTGTAGGTATGTATGTATGTGTAAGTGTATGCATATGTGTATGTGTATGCATGTATGTGTGTGTGTATGTATATGTAAGTGTATGCATGTATGTGTAAGTGTATGTATATGTGTATATGTATGCACATATGTGTGTGTATATATGTATGTGGGTGTGTATTTACTATGCATGTGTATCTATGTATATGTGTATGTGTATGCGTATGTGTATGTGTATGTGTATGTGTATGTGTATGTGTATGTGTATGTGTGGGTATGTATGTATGTGTAAGTGTATGCATGTATGTGTGTGTATGTATGTACATATAAGTGTATGTATGTATGTGTAAGTGTATGTATATGTGTATGTGTATGCATGTATGTGTGTGTATATGTATGTGTGTGGGTATGTATTTACTATGTATGTGTATGTATGTATATGTGTATGTGTATGCATGTATGTGTGTGTATGTGTATGTGTAGGTATGCATGTATGTGTAAGTATATGCATATGTGTATGTGTATGTTGTCTGTGTGTGAATGTGTATGTGTAGGTATGTATGTATGTGTAAGTGTATGCATATGTGTATGTGTAAGTGTATGCATATGTATATGTGTATGCATGTATGTGTGTGTATGTATATGTTAAGTGTATGTACGTATGTGTAAGTGTATGTATATGTAAGTGTATGTATATGTGTATATGTATGCATGTATGTGTGTGTATATATGTATATGTGTGGGTATGTATGTATGTGTAAGTGTAAGTGTATGTGTATGTGTATGCATGTATGTATATGTGTATGTGTGTGTGTCTGTATATGCATGTTTATAAATTTAAATTTCTTTTTTATTCTACATGTATGTATATGTGTATGTGTGTGTCTGTATATGCATGTTTATAAATTTAAAGTTTTTTTTTATATTATAATTTTTTTTTTGGTCTGAGATTGAAATAACAGGAGATATTGTATGGTATAACAAAATAAGAGAAGACTTAACATACCACCTGAGATGTGGTAGTTTTTACATAGACAAGTACGTCTTCAAGAATCATTTCCTCAACAAAAGGTATACAAATTAATAATTTATATTAAAATGACTTGTAATTCTCATATGTTTTATAAATGTTTTATATTTAATCTATGTATTTTTGTTTAATTAAATAAATGCAGGTGACTACAAAAAAGAGAGTTGAGTCTGGTCATACATGACACTTAGGCCAAATGGGCCATCATGGTTTTGTAGCTACATTTGTAAGTATATGTATTATTGAAACTACATTTTTTATTTTAGTTAAAACACTAATCATTAATCAGTTTTATTTGTTTCCATGCAACGAAAGGATTATGATCGATATCCTATGGAAAAAAAAATACATTTTGCTACACATTGTGGATATCGACATCTGAGTGAGTACATGCAAGATCATCCAAATGTTTTTGTGATTATTAGTAAATTTCATATAATTATTTTATTTTTATTGATGTTTTATATGTTTTATTTATTTATGTTTATTATATGTAATACACAAGTATTATGGAGAGGTAGATGTGGATGATCTAGAGAGACAGACATAGGCGAGGCGATCTCGATCGTCACAGAGTGCTCGCACCTACATATGATGCCACTATAGATGCATCAGATCATGCGGATGATTATGATGATGAGGATGATCATGATGATGATTATGACAATGATCATGATGATGATTATGACGATGATCATGATGATGAGGGCTTACAAGATGATGTGGATGAGGATAATCATGATGACTGATATATTACATTGGATATATATTTTGTGTTGATATACATACATTTTATATATGTGTGTGTATGTGCATGTGCATGTGTATATGTATGTATGTGCATGTGTATGTGTAAGTGTATGTGCATATGTGTTTGTACATATATGTAGGTGTATGCGTATGTGTGTGTATATGTATGTATGTACATATGTATGTGTATGCATATAGGTATAATGTGTGTGTATTTGTATGTGTACTAGGTGTGTATGTGTATATGTGTGCACATATATATATATATATATATATATATATATATATATATATATATATATATATATATATATATATATATATATATATGCTTGTGTATATGTATGAGCATGCATGTGTATAATTAGTATGTGTTAATGTGTGTATGTGTATTGTTACACTTATGTGTTCTTCGAGTAGCTTTGATGTGAACCCTTTTCCTCTACATGGGCACTTTTTACTCTAGTGCTGCCTAGAGGTTTTTTCCCCATGTTACCACATACTTGATACTCTCATATGTGGTGGTACTTTGTACTTAGGGATATTATTCAGCTCTTACTTCAGTTTAGTTCATCGATCAATAGAGAGAGTTATTCCAGCCATCGTCTTCTCCATGTGTCTTGCTGCGTTTGTGCTCCTTGTGTGTGCTTCTTGTGTGTCTCTCGCACTTCTACACACACCCAAAAGTGGTATCAGAGCAGGTTCAACTTCTTCTCAAGTTTCGGTTTTTCGCGTCGCGGTGCGCACGCACTTTAAGAGTGCAAATCGACTTCAGAGCATAGAACTGTGAATTTCAGCAGCCCGAAAACATTTCCATCAGGTGCACTGGGATTTTACCCCCATTTCAAAGCCATTCGTGCAGTTAGAATCGCCATCAGAGTGACGGTTTGTGAGCTGAAATTTCAGCACTCATTTCAGCTTTCATCGAAGTGAAGATTTTGTCACATTCTTGTTCCTTAGTGAAATGGCGGGCAACAATGACTTGCTTGGCATGCTTCAAGCTGAAGATAAGCTTGATGGGACCAACTATCCGATGTGGTCTTACATGATGAAGCATGTTCTCGTTGCAAAACAACTTTGGAACATAGTGGCAGATGTAGATTGAAGACCGGCAGGTGCTTCTACTTCACAGTCTACTGGCACAGATGGAGCTTCTTCTCGAGTAAAGTGGTTTCTCCTTCTCCACCTACACAGGAGCAGCTTAGATGGGATGGAAAAGATGCTCAAGCTCATGCTTTGATTGCGCTTTGAGTGAAGCGTCATATAGTTCCACACATTCGATCATGTTCTACATAAGACAGGCATGGGACACTCTTGCTTCTTTGTATGCCGTGCGTAATGAAGCACGTGTTGCATACTTGAGGAAGCAACTTGAGGAAGCAACTTGAGGAAGCAACTTGAGGATGTATGTATGGCTGAAAATGAGTCATTGGATGTGTATGTGACACGCATCAAGGACTTGAAAGAGCAATTGGCAAACATAGATGAGATCATTCGGGATGCATCACTCATTTCTACATTGTTGAAAGGATTACCGGAATCTTTTCAAAGCTTTGCTACTACACTTTGTTTGGTTGCAAAAGGAAATCCTAATATGTATGCATTTGATGAGGTTGTGTCTCTTCTTTTGCAAGAAGAGCAATCTAGAGTGAATAGGAGTGGTTTGATTGAGTGGTTTGAATAGAAGAGCACTTGCTATCTCACAAAAGGGGAAAAGCAAGTATGGTTCAGCTTCGGGTTCATGAAAACCAATGCCTCAAGCTTCCTCCTCCACTCATTCCTCTAATGATGGTGATTTGCAAAAGAAGAAGAGATGCAAATATTGCAGGAAGGCTGGTCATACTATTGATGAGTGTAGAAAGCTTGCTAAACGCAATGAAAAGAAGAAGGAATCTGGCATGTCTATTGCTGAAAATTCAGCAAATGCAAAGAATGATGAAGCTAACATGGCTCAAGTTTTTTGGGCATGCGTTGTTACATGCCATTATGATGCTTCTTTACATTCTAAATGTATGGTTGTGAGTGAGGCTGATTCGGATTGGTTCTTTGATAGTGGTGCTTCAAAGCACATAACATCATGCAAAAGATTTTTTGCCTCTTTGAAAGATGCACCTAAAGGAGGACATGTGGTGTGTGCAAACAATGCCTCTTATCCTATCATTGGAGTAGGAGAAATTGAGCTTACGGCTGCAAATGGAGGTGTGATTCTCTTGAAAAATGCATTGTATGTGCCCGTATCAAGAAGAACTTAATTTTAGTTCCGTTGATTGCCAAAGCTGGACTTCATGTACACTTTGTTGATGATAAGTGTATGGTTCATGATTTCAGCAATGGCGATGTTATTGTGATGTCTAGTACATTATGTAATGGTTTCTATCGCATGGATACATACAAGAGGGCTGTCTCGAATGCCTTAGTTGCTCATACTTCTTCCATGGCTGAAATGGAGCTTTGGCATGCTCGTTTTGGTCATTTAAACTTCAATAGTTTGCTCTACTTGCAAAAGAAGGACATGGTTATTGGCTTGCTTACACTTGAGTCCATTGAAAAGCATGCATGTGAAGGTTGCATTCTTGGAAAAATGCATTGTGCTTCTTTTCCAAAAGATGGTCATACACACACTACAAGAAAATTACAGCTTGTTCATAGTGATGTATATGGTCCCGTCAAGACTCCATCTTTTGGGAAGCATGTATATTTTGTTACCTTCATTGATGACGCTACTTGCCATACATGGGTGTATCCTATGAAAGAAAAGAATGAGGTATTTTCTTGCTTCAAAGAATTTTTAGCTATGGTTGAAAATTTTTCTTCACAAAAGCTTTTGACTCTACGCACGGATCGTGGTGGTGAGTACATGTCACATGAGTTTAATGCTTTTCTTCATGAAAGAGGTATTTCACACCAATGTACGGTGCCATATACACCTCAACAAAATGGTGTTGTCGAGCATAAAAATAGAACTCTACTTGAAATGGCACGATGTATGGTTAAAGGAAAGCATATTCCTCATAAGTTTTGGATGGAAGCGGTCATGTGTGCAAACTATGTGTTGAGTCGCTGCCCTACAAAAGCATTGAGAGTCATCATTCCTTATGAGGCTTGGAATGTTCATAAGCCTATGGTTAGTCATATGCGTGTGTTTGGTTGTTTGGCATATGCTCTTGTGCCATCACAACAACGTCACAAACTTGATGACAAGGCAAAGAAATGTATATTTGTTGGTTATAGTGCTGAAAGTAAGGGACATAGGTTGTACCATCCATTGACAAACACAATTATTGTGAGTCGAGATGTGGTATTTGCTGAAAATTCAGTTTTCCCTCTACTTGAATGCAAAAAACTACCAACAGTTAGCTCATAAGATGTCTTCGATACACTCATGCCTTTGTTCCAAAATGGTGTGCTTGACTATGGCCATGTAGACCAACCAATGGAGGTTCAAAGGGCTGAAAAATTCCAGCCAAATAGGGCTGAAAATGCAGAGAATTTCCAGCCAAACATGGCTGAAAAATTTCAGCCAAAAATGTCCAAACTGTTGGAAATTTGCAGCCACATATGGCTGAACATTTGCGTCAAAATATGGCTGAAACTGAGCATGAAATTCAGCCCATGCATGATGTACATATTGAAGATGTTTTACATAATGAACGCATGTCTATCAAGAGTGCACAATCTATGCCTAAGTGGCTAAAACAAACTTTACAGGACAACAAATTGAGTGCATCTCTACTTGGTAGAACAAGATCAAGCTCTCACCATGCATCAAGTAATTTTGTGGATTATTCTCTTATTGCTACAGCATGTAATGAAGAGCCACTTTCTTTTGAAGATGCATGTGATGATCCACAATGGATGAGTGCTATGCAATCAGAAATGGATTCCATACATAGAAATGGTACTTGGGAGTTATGTGAATTTCCAAAAGGAAAGAATGCCATTGGTACAAAGTGGGTTTATAAGATTAAGAGAAAATCTGATGGTAGCATTGATCGCTACAAAGCTAGATTGGTTGCCAAAGGATATGTGCAACAATATGGCATTGACTATGAGGAAACTTTTGCACCTACTTCATGCATGACTACCATTCGTACCGTGGTTGCATTGCCTGCCCATCGAGGTTGGAAAGTGCATCAGTTGGACATAAAAATAGCCTTCTTGAATGGTGATTTGCAAGAAGAGGTCTATGTGAAGCAACCTCTTGGATTTTCCATGAAAGGGAAAGAGCATATGGTTTGTCGCTTGCATAAAGCCTTGGATGGTCTCAAGCAAGCTTCACATGCATGGTATGACAAAATACATAAGCACTTGATTGCTCTTCGCTTCACATGTAGTCCGATTGAAAGCACACTCTATGTATGCAAAAATGGGGATGATCTTATAGTGCTTGTTCTTTTATGTCGCTGACATACTCTTGACTGGGTCATGTGATGCAAAACTTGACATTCTTATGGCTGATTTGCAGCATACTTTTGATGTCACTTATCTTGGTCTTTTGAGCTACTATCTTGGCATCCAGTTTGTATCCGTTGAGGGGGGAATTGTTATGCATCAAGCAAAGTATGTTGAAAAACTACTTCAGTGTTTTGACTTTGAGGATTGTAAGCCAGTTTCCACACCAGTTGAGACATGATTCAGGTTCTCAGTTGAGGATTCCAGTGATGCATTTGACACTTCTCTTTATCAGCAAGCTGTGGGATGTCTTATATATGCATGCAACACAAGGCCGGATATACAGTATGCAATTTCCCAGTTGAGTTGATTCATGCATAGCCCTGGCACTAAGCATTGGCAAGTGGTGAAACGTGTGTTTAGATATCTCAAAGGCACTTTGAGCTTAGGTCTCTTTTATGTCAGAGATGTTCAGCCATGCTTGCATGCTTTTACAGATAGTGATTGGGCTGGTTGTTATGATACTCGCGTGTCCACTAGTGGTAATTGCTTTTTCCTTGGAGACTCATGCATATCTTGGTTGAGTAAGAAGCAACCTATAGTGGCGACATCGAGTTGTGAAGCTGAGTACAGGGTAGTTTTCACAGTGACAGTGGAGTGTATATTGTTGGTGCAGACCAATCACCAATTGAAGGCTTGGAAGGTTAAAGAGTGAAGGAAGGATCAACCATTGAAGCTTGGAAGAAAGACATATTCAGAGGATAAGAGAAGTGTACACATATGTACATTAGTATAGTCATAGGTGACTCAGATCTTTGTTTGAGTAAGAATCTTGTACAAATTATCTATAAATACTTTGAGAAAAGTCGGGGCATGTATGAGAGCATATGTAGAAGCCAAGATTGAGGAAGTTAGAAGTCAAGAGATAGAGAAAAGTTAGTTGAGTTAGCTCTCATCACTCAGTTGTAATTTTCTGAGTTAATGAAGAAATATTGCGCCCGATCTTTTCGTGTCTGCTCCTTCTGTGTTTGATCAATTGTGAAATCCTTTTGAGGATATCTAAGTTGTTAGTTAATGAGCCTGTGACCTGAATTTCAGAGTCTAATTGTAAACAGGCTAGGAGAATTGTTAGTAGGAACATTCATATGTGTTGAGTGTCTACAGTTCTCTGAAACAGGCGCAAATTTCGAGTTTAATCTTTTGGTCAGTGCTCACTCCATAGTTTAAAGTTTTGTGCAAGCAAGCACTTAATCTTTAAGTTGGAAGGTGATCTACTCGTGGCTAAAAGCATTTGGCAAAACGGGTTAGATATTGTGAGAACCAAAGTTAAGAAGTTAGGGGTGTCTAGATCGACTTCTCAGAAGTGCAGATTCAGACATAGGTAACTTGTGAAGACAATTTCTCAAGTTATACTAAAGCTTTTGAAGTAATTCAACTTGGAGGTGATGCGCAATCTCTAGGAGATGATTCACATAAAGTTTCATCAAAAACTTTAAACATTTGATAAGTCAATGTGAAGAAAGTCTGCAGCAGACTTTTCTGTGTTTCATCTTCTTCACATATTTTCTCAGATTTGATAATTTGAAGATTGGACCTCTAATTTAGTGAAGGTTTTGACTTACTCTTGATATAGAGGTGTTCTAAATTCAAGAGTAGGTTGGTCTTTTGGAGATTAACACTCTCCATCAGTGGTATCAGAGCAGGAGACATCAAAATCAAGGAAAGGAAGGTCCCGACTGCTGCAGATTCAAGAAGTTCAACATTTGAAGAACTAAGAAGTGAAAGCTTGGAGTCAAAAGCTTGAGGAGGAGATCATACGACATCAAGAAAGGCAAAAGGAGTCTAATTCGAAGTAAAGGTACATACATTACTTGTAAAGCTTGAAGTTTTCAATACACAGGTGGACACAAGATGGGAGATTCTCTACAGATAGAGAAATTGGATAGGGAAAACTATCCTGCATGGTCAATGAGGATGGAAGCTCATCTTATGAGCAAAGATTTGATTGGTTACATCACAGGAGAAGAAGAGAAGCCAGAATTCAGAGATCCTAGTGTTCCAACTAGGGAAGAGTTAGCAGATCTGAAAAATTGGATGAAGAAAGATGCTCAAGCTAGGAGCATTATCTATATGGGAGTCAATGATTACTTGTTACCTCATATTAGAGGTCTTGAAGGTGCTACTAACATATGGAATGCTTTGGAGGAGCATTTCCAGAACACTACAAAGTCAAGGAAGGCATCCTTATGGGCAGAGTTTACTACCTTCAAGAAGAAGGCCTCTCAATCCATTTCAGACTATGTAACAAGGATGAAAGATATTGCAGATGCTTTAGGAGCTGTTGATGAAGACATTGAGGAAGATAAATTGGTAAGGCAAATCCTTACAGGGTTGAGAGGTGATGACAAATGGAAGCCATTTATTTTGTCTACAGAACTATCACTTGACCATTTCACTCCTGATTTAAATCAATTGTTAGGTCATATGCTAACATTTGAGCAGGATGTTAAAGGAGATGGTGACAAGAGTACAGGACATGCAATGTACTCAAAGGACAAGAAGAAAAATAGCAAAGGAAAACAACAAGCAGGTGAAGATGAAGGAACAACTACTCAAGCCAACTTCCTAAGAGGAAGAGGAGGTGGCAAAGGTAGAGGAAGAGGCAGGAACAACAAAGATGGAGGCAAAGCTTGCTGGATTTGTGGTAAGACAAATCACTTAGCTAATGATTGTTGGCATAATAATCAGAATAATGGTGGATACAATCAAAATTATAATTCAAGAGGAAGAGGTGGCAGAAATCAAAGAGGTAATTACAGAGGTAGAGGTGGAAGGAATTACTTTGGAAGAAATGTAGGTAGAGGATTCCAAAGTCAACAATACGACATCACCTACTACAATTATGCTTCAGATCAAAAGGAAGATTCAACATTGATAATGAATGCAACTTGTGAAAGGCAGAGTGAAGATCAAAGAGTCTTCTACATTGACTCAGGGTGTAGCAATCACCTGAGTGGTAACATATCTTTGATGACTGATTTGGAAAGTAAAGTTTTTAATCATGTTGTTCAAACAGGTGATAACACAAAGCACAATGTGAAGTCAATTGGATCAGTGAAGGCCAAGGATGGAAGCACCTTATTGAGTAAGGTCTTGTATGTTCCTACAATCCCTAAGAATTTGATAAGTGTAGGTCAAATTGTTGAAAAGGGATATGAAGTAAGGTTCACTAATGATGGAGTATATGTGGAAGACCCTAGCCAAGGGTATAAACAGATTGTTTCAGGAAAAAAGGAAGGAAGATTATTTACATTGAAGATTCAAGGCAACATTGGTCATGCTATGTTCACATATGGAGGTCATAAGATTTCTGAGTTAGATCTTTGGCACAAGAGGCTTGGACATTTCAATGAAAGAGGTATTAAAGATATGGTTAACAATGGTTCAGTGCTTGGATTGCCTAATGTTGCAGGTCAACATATGACATACAAATGTGAGGCATGTCAATTAGGTAAGGCTCATAAACATTCCTATTCCAAGCATGGTTTTATGCACTCAGAGAAGCTTGAGTTGGTACACACAGATGTGTGGGGACCATCAAAAGATTTCAGTATAAATGGATCAAGGTATTATGTGATTTATGTTGATGATGCTACTAGGTGGATCACTATTTATGTGATCAAAGATAAGTCAGAAGTGTTTAATACATTTAAACACTATCATGCATATGCAGAAAGAATTACAGGTCATAAGTTGAAGAGACTAAGGTCAGATGGAGGGGGAGAGTATTTCTCTAATGAGTTCAGTGATTACTTATGGAATGCAGGTATAAAAAGGGAAATTACTTGCAGGTACTCTCCTCAACAAAATGGTGTTGCAGAAAGGAGAAATAGAACTCTTGTTGAGTTTGCAAGATCCATGATGAAGGAGAAAAATTGCCCTAATTATTTGTGGGCTGAGGCTGTAAATACAGCCACTTATTTGGTCAATAGGTTACCATGTAAAGCCTTGCAGGGTATGACACCATATGAGGCTTGGTGGGGTAAAAGACCTACCTTGGATCATTGCAGAGTATTTGGGTGTGTGGCATATGCATATGTGCCATCACAATTAAGACACAAATTGGAACCCAAAGCTGAAAAGTATGTTTTCATTGGCTATGATGACAAGCAGATGGGCTATAGATTGTGGAGTCCATCAACAAAGCAATTTATGGTTTCTAAGGATGTTACATTTGATGAACAAAGCACTTGGTATGCAGGTACAATCAACATCAATACAGGTGATGAAGAAGAAGTGAGTCAAAGAAAAGGTAAATCAAAAGTTCAGATATTTGATGAGCAAGAGAATAATGAAGTGCAGGTTGAAGTGGAAGAGACACCAAGATTTGATCCTGAATGTGAAGAGCCAGAAACCTCAAGGAGTGGAGAACTCAGAAGGTCAACAAGAAATAGGTGGCAACCTACAAGGTATAGTTATGATACTTCATTTCTAGCCACAAAAGATTATGCTTATATGGTGAATACAGATGAAGACCCTTCTACATATGAAGAGGCAAAGGGTAAGGAAAAATGGGAGAGTGCTATGCAGGAGGAATATGATGCACTATTGGAAAATCAAACTTGGGATTTGGTTCCTAAACCAAATAGTCAGAAGATTATTGGATGCAAGTGGGTCTACAAGATAAAAAGGTTTGCAGATGGAAGTGTGTCTAGATACAAAGCTAGACTTGTTGTCAAAGGCTTTGCTCAGACATATGGTATTGATTATGATGAGACCTATAGTCCTGTGGCAAAGATGACAACTATAAGGACACTTATTGCTATTGCTGCATGTAAAGGTTGGAAGCTATGTCAACTTGATGTGAAAAATGCTTTTTTGAATGGTTATATTTCAGATGATGTATTTATGGAGCAACCTCAAGGGTTCAGAGATAAAAGGTATCCAGATCATGTGTGCAAGCTCAAGAGAGCTTTGTATGGCTTGAAGCAGGCCCCAAGGGCATGGAACTATAGACTTGTGAAGTTCCTAAAAGAACTTGGTTTTCAGGTGTCTAAAGCAGATAGTAGTTTGCTTGTCAAGGCAAGTGAAAATGGTTTCATATACATGTGCATATATGTTGATGATATAATTCTTACAGGTACAGATGAAGAAGGAATACAAAGGCTCAAGAGGCAAATGGAAAAGGAGTTCAAGATAAGTGACTTGGGAGACTTATCATACTTCTTGGGCATGGAGATAACATATACTCAACATGGAGTATTTGTGACCCAAGAAAGGTATTTGAAGAACTTGTTAATCAAGTTTAAAATGGATGATTGCAGGGTAGCACCTACACCAATGGAGGTGAATCACAAATTGAGTAAGTATGGAGGTGAAGAATTCAAGGACATGAGACAATATCAGAGTTTGGTTGGTAGCCTTATCTATGCTACTCTAACTAGACCTGATTTATCATATGCAGTAGGGGTTTTGTCTCAATTTATGCATTGCCCAAGGAAAGAACATTGGATTGCAGGACAAAGGGTGTTGAGGTACATTAAGGGTACACTCAATGAAGGTTTGTATTATGGGTTTACCTCAGATACAAATATCAAAATTTATAGTGATGCAGATTGGGCAGGTAATCCAGATGATAGAAGGTCTACATTTGGATATATGTGTTATGTGGGAGATAAACTTATCTCATGGTGTTCCAAGAAGCAACATACAGTTGCTTTATCTTCTACAGAAGCAGAGTATAAAGGCATGGTTGAAGCTGCAAAGGAAGTGATTTGGCTCAAGACCTTGATGAAGAGTCTTGACATTATGCATGGGGTACCAATTATATATGGAGATAACATGAGTTCATTATACTTAGCTGCTAATCCTGTTTTTCATGCCAGGACCAAACACATTGAGATTCAGTATCACTTTCTAAGAGAGAAAGTGATGGATAAAGAGATTGAAGTAGTTCATACTTCAACAAAAGATCAGATAGCTGATATGCTTACAAAAGGCTTGGATGGACCAAAGTTACAAAGGTTCAAAGACATGGCAGGTATAAAGAAGATAGTGAAGACCTCAATTGATGATTGAGGGGGAGCTGTTGGTGCAGACCAATCACCAATTGAAGGCTTGGAAGGTTAAAGAGTGAAGGAAGGATCAACCATTGAAGCTTGGAAGAAAGACATATTCAGAGGATAAGAGAAGTGTACACATATGTACATTAGTATAGTCATAGGTGACTCAGATCTTTGTTTGAGTAAGAATCTTGTACAAATTATCTATAAATACTTTGAGAAAAGTCGGGGCATGTATGAGAGCATATGTAGAAGCCAAGATTGAGGAAGTTAGAAGTCAAGAGATAGAGAAAAGTTAGTTGAGTTAGCTCTCATCACTCAGTTGTAATTTTCTGAGTTAATGAAGAAATATTGCGCCCGATCTTTTCGTGTCTGCTCCTTCTGTGTTTGATCAATTGTGAAATCCTTTTGAGGATATCTAAGTTGTTAGTTAATGAGCCTGTGACCTGAATTTCAGAGTCTAATTGTAAACAGGCTAGGAGAATTGTTAGTAGGAACATTCATATGTGTTGAGTGTCTACAGTTCTCTGAAACAGGCGCAAATTTCGAGTTTAATCTTTTGGTCAGTGCTCACTCCATAGTTTAAAGTTTTGTGCAAGCAAGCACTTAATCTTTAAGTTGGAAGGTGATCTACTCGTGGCTAAAAGCATTTGGCAAAACGGGTTAGATATTGTGAGAACCAAAGTTAAGAAGTTAGGGGTGTCTAGATCGACTTCTCAGAAGTGCAGATTCAGACATAGGTAACTTGTGAAGACAATTTCTCAAGTTATACTAAAGCTTTTGAAGTAATTCAACTTGGAGGTGATGCGCAATCTCTAGGAGATGATTCGTATAAAGTTTCATCAAAAACTTCAAACATTTGATAAGTCAATGTGAAGAAAGTCTGCAGCAGACTTTTCTGTGTTTCATCTTCTTCACATATTTTCTCAGATTTGATAATTTGAAGATTGGACCTCTAATTTAGTGAAGGTTTTGACTTACTCTTGATATAGAGGTGTTCTAAATTCAAGAGTAGGTTGGTCTTTTGGAGATTAACACTCTCCATCATATATGGCTGAGACGCCTATTGATGGATCTTTGCATGGAGATTGATGCTGCTGCATATTCTCACAGATAGTCAGAGTGCTTTGGCTGTTGCACGAAACCCAATGTTTCATGCACGGACCAAACATATTGAGGTGCATTATCACTATGTGAGAGAGCGCCTTCATGCAGGAGATATTGATTTGGTATATGTGCCTACACAAGATAATGTGGCAGACATATTCACCAAAGCTCTTCCACGGGAAAAGTTTGAAGATTTTCGTAAAGCTTTAGGCTTGTTACCTTGTGGTGGCTGATCTGTCACTCCCTGTAGTGTTCACATCATTCGCTCCAAGGGGTTTTGTTACACTTATGTGTTCCTTGAGTAGCTTTGATGTGAACCTTTTCCCTATACATGGGCACTTTTTACTCTAGTGATAGCTAGAGGTTTTTTCCCCATGTTACCATATACTTGATACTCTCATATGTGGTGGTACTTTGTACTTAGGGATATTATTTCAACTCTTACTTCAGTTTAGTTCATCGATCAATAGAGAGAGCTATTCCAACCATCGTCTTCTCCGTGTGTCTTGCTGCGTTTGTGCTCCTTGTGTGTGCTTCTTGTGTATCTCTCGCACTTCTACACACACCCAACATGTATGCGTATATGCAATAATGCATGCATGCATGTCCTTTTATGTGTTTGTAGATATGTTTGTACATTTGCATATGTGTATGTGTGTGTGTATGTGCATATGTATGTGTATATGTGTGAGCATGCACGTTCATGTATATGTGTATATGTGCATATGAACAAGGACGTGTGCGTATGTTAATTAATGAAATTAAAACAATTTAAATGATATAAAAACAATGAAAATTGTACTTACAATAGGTAGCCATATTTTATGCTTGGTGAACTTCTTGAATAACTTATAATATATATATATATATATATATATATATATATATATATATATATATATATAGAGAGAGAGAGAGAGAGAGAGAGAGAGAAAAAGAGAGAGAGAAAATAAGAGAGAGAGAGAGAGAGATTAGAAAAGAGAGATTCAGAAAGAGATTGTTGGAGCTCATAAACGCAATGCAGATCTGAATGTTGGAGAGCTCTTCAATCAATTGCGCATAGAATGATGATCAAAGAGAAATCCAATTTTTTTTTACTTTTATCAAACTTTTTTACTTTTTACTTTTTTTTACTTTTACTATTGCATAAGCGATGTAAAAGCATTGTGTATGCGATCATGCAACTCGTGGAATAGCAACGCCTAGCTGCATCACATAAGTGATGCAAATCAGTGCCACAATGTGACATTGCCTTTTCAATTGCATAAGCGACGCTCTCTTGAACATCACTACAAGCATCGGAAATAATGTTGGAAATAATGTCAAACTTAATGTCGTTTAAACAATAATGTGCGATCGATGCCTGGTCAAATGAAATTCACAATCATGTAGCGATGAAAATGTGCTGCATTAACCATCACTATGCCCCCGTATTCCTTGTGGTGAATAATATGAAGAAATCGTATACGAAATGCAAAATATGCACCCTATAATGGATAACCTCATAATTAGTTCAAAGCAAAGAAATTTGAGTCCCAACCACCTACATTAATAGGCTAATCAATTGCAAGATGAGAATCATGAGTTATGCATTCCAAAAAATATTGAAGAAGATCAAATTGTCCAAGTTGAACAAATTATTCACAGATTGGAAATCTAACTTTAAGATTTATAGAACAACATCCAGGAAAGAGAGAGAAAAATACATTATGTGTGAGTGGTATGTCAAGAGCTTAAAGATTAGATTCATTAATTAAGTCAAGTAACTGGGGTTAAAGATCAAGAAGTTATAATCATAAAACAACAAATGAACAGTACTGTCACTCAATAGAGTCTACAAACCATAGGTGAATTCTAGGATCAACTTGTTGAAGCTGAAGCAAAAGGCATATTGTATGATGCATCTCAACTAGCCCCTACTTCACAACACGGTACCTTACTAGATTAATTAATAGTCCAAAATTTAGTTCACACCATCCAAAGGGAATTGAAGGCAACTTATGCTGAATATTTGGCTATATATATTATATGCATACACACAACACATACACACACATGCACTTGCATGAATGCGCATATATGCACACAATACATAAACATATACACACATGCATACACACACACGCATGCACATACATAGATAATTGCATATCCAAACACACATATGCACAGATACACTCAATACATGCACACATACACACAAGAACATACACAACACACATACACATATAGATACACATAAACATACACATACATATATACATACCCATACACACACATACACATGCATGAACATTTCACACACATCCACACATACATGCATGAACATTTCACACACATCCACACATACATGCATGTGTATATATAGGTGTGAGTGTGTCCATATATTGCATTCTAATCCACTATATCCTTTTCATGTACAAATGTGACGGATGGTAGGGAACACAAAACAAAGTTGACTCTCATAAAGCCATATGAGGAAAGAGCTTCCACCCAACTCCATAGAAACAACAACAGAAGTATATTATGACATGCCTGTTTATCACTTGGAACTTAATATTGGAATGCTTATCCACTGACTATGAGAAGGCTGATCTACCAACCCTCATGCTAGATGAAATTTTCTATTAGCATGGAGGTATGTTTTTTGGCAATAAAATTTATTATTTATGATAAAATAATGAAGTAAATGTTTTTAACTATTTTAATTTGTTTTCTGAGGACACCTATAGCACTATCTTTGGAGATTCACATAGCATAGAGCATAGAAGATGTGCCAATGCAAATGTGCATTGGTAGTTTAGGCTTAGAGTGTGATATTATGTTGGACATATCCATATTATACTTGAGGCATGCTTTAGAGTTTAAGAAATGCATGAAAGCTCTATATGATTCTATATGAAAGCACTAGTTCTATACTAGGACACTTGAGTGTCCTGGGACACTTGAGTGTCCTGGGACACTTAAGTGTCCTGCTTCTACACCACATTGATTGATTTTTTCTTGATGATGCCCTTGAGGCTTTGATGGCATACTCACTTGGATTTGATAGCCCACATCATGTATTTTTAGAGAAAAATATATTCTTTAACATTTCACAACTTCACATGGGTTATTAAATGAAGAAGAAAATGAGAATTTTTAAAAAGTCAACTTTTAGCATAACTGAAAAAATAACACAATTCAAACATTTTGACAAATTGGATATGTATTAGGAAATGGTAAGCTATTCATGGACTTTGGCAGTGTAAAGCAAGTGTCTAGGGATCTCTGGAGAAGGTTGAACACTTCCATAAGTGATAAACATGGACTCAAAACTTGTCTTCTCTAGGGCACTGCCATTTATCACACCTTTTAAAGAATGGCTCACTATAATTTGTGTGTAAGTGAGATTGCAGAGAATTGGCAAGTTTTCAATGGATAACCTTCATACTAATTGAATGCCTATTTTTATTCAAAGTTAGAAGGCCTCCGCTTTGAACTAGTAGCCATTGCATTTGGTGCTGACTTTCATGCTGAATTGGCAAAGCATATATTTCTATGTTCATGAAAAGAACATAGCTCCAAAGGTGGAATAAAACATTATGATGAAAAATAATAATTATTTAAATGCTATTCTAAGTATTAAATCTTCCAAAATATGCTTTCATGCCATGTTTCATTCTTAATCTTGTCAAATAATATGTGATTCGCAATGGTGATTGTGATAATAATGAAAAAAATTGACATATATATTTCACTTGACAAAAAGAAGATGGCATCCATGATGGAAATAATGAAGTGTTTTCAAATGATCCTTATCATTTTATGATATCAAAGATTATATCAAGGAATTTTGAGTATTATTTTTAGTATGTGTTGATGTGTGCAAGGGATTGTGTGTTTATGCATATAACAACTATCAAAAAAGTATTTTTACTAAATATGTTAAAACTATATACTCTTTTGATCCTATATGTACGTGACTCTTATTTCTTGGTAGGAATTACTTTATTTTCTTGGATATCAAGCTAAATGTTTGTAATTTGGCATTATTTCAATCGGATGTTAATATTTATATGTGGATATATTGGTTGGTGTCCACACATATATCTACTTTGTTTGGTTTACATAGATCTGAAAAACCTGGTTGATTTTCATATTGTTAGTTCCCTTATATGTACACCTTGCTTGATGTCTTATTTTCTTGCTTCATGTGAAAAAATTGGATCTCTTCCATAACTCTACATGATTTGTTATGTGTCCACAAACTATTCATGATTGTATCTGTAGAGTTTGGTTGATGCCCACACAACAGAAGATTCTTGGTTGTGTCCAAAGACATGATAATTCTGGTGGATTTCAATAAATTATTTAGCCTCGTATATATAAGCTTTGGTTTGTTATGTCACACATTTTCTACTTGGTAACTTGAATGTGTACACCTTGGATGATGTCCATAAATTCTTTTGAGTCATATATGTAGGATTTAGTTTTTTGTTTTTGGTGACTAGAGTCATAGCAGTTGATTTTATATGTGTATACCTTGGTTTTTTTCTTCATACTTTGTTTGATTGTTGGCATATTTGTACACCTCTTTGGATTCCCATAAATTTGTTTGAACCATGTTTAGAACTAGTTGTTGTTTTTGGTGTACAAAGTCAAAATAATTGATTTTATTTGAAATGATTTTCGAAGTGAGTTTGAGGTTCATACTATGTGATCTATGTTTCAAGGAGCGTGTATAATTTTTTCTTTCATATGATGAATTTTTTTCTTTTGACAAAAATACATTTGATTAGGAATTTTCATCTTATCCACTACCATAGCATCTTGAGAGGCTATTTACATGAGCACAGAACATGATTTATTGTGTTTTATAATTTTGCATTAACCTTTGAATTATATTTAATATGTATGTTAAAGGATTTTCTCAAATTGTCTTTGTAGACGGTGTGTGATTTTTTGGAAAATTGTCAAAAAAAGACACTTAAGTGTCCTGTTTTGGTATCGAACTACTGCTAGGTGTGTGTGTGTACACACATATATATATATATGTATGTGTATATATATATATATATATATATATATATATATATATATATATATATATATATATATATATATATATATATATATATATATATATATATATATATATATATATATATATATATATATATATATATATTATACACACGAACATATAAAATGAAGATGAGTGATTAAAAATAACACTTACCTCCATCAAAGCTACTTCTCTTCTTTGATTCCTTATATGACAAAGCTTATACATTAAGTTTGAGTTGCTTTGTTGTACCATCTTCCTTTATCCTTCGTTAAGCATGTTTTTACTTATTTGTATGCCCAACAATACATTTAAGCATTACCCTTATCAGAACTTTAAGGATGCCTAAATGCATACTAGCTATTTATAGTTGTATTTATCCACACAAGCATTCTAGGAATGCTCGAGTGCATATTTGCACCCGTATATGAAATGATTTTATACTTTCCACACCACATATGAGATAATTTCAAAGCTCATTCAATGAATTCCATAATCACAAATTGAGTGAGTTCTACTTACACTCAATGCATGCCGATATCTCTTCAAATCCATGGTAATGCATCAAATATATGAAGAAAATTAAACATATGCAAGTAAAAGTACTTAGCTTTAAAAGCTATCCTTTGTTGAGGTTAAAAACGAAGAAGCCACCCTCTTTCTTCTCTTCGTTTCATAGAGTATTGCTTCATTGTGATGCTTCATGAGGGTGCATAGTTACAAGGTGCTATCTCGTCCATCTAAGGGTTCTATTTTGCACCCTTATAAAAGAAATCCACAAACTTCATACTCCTCGTGTGAGCATCTCATGGTTTTTAGTTGAAGAAATCGGTCCGTAGAGGGAATGCGTGGCTAATACGTGTGCAGAGCTATGGACAAGGTGAGAGAAGCGGGATAAATCCCATATAGCAAAATAAAAGTCGGTTATCAATTTATATAATGTAGGCCACGAGAAAATTACACACAGTTGTAGATGTCCATAGGCGTTAGACAAGGTTACAACATTACAACTAGTTTAACTGGCCAAAGCCATATATTTCCAGTCCGAAGTTTGAACCCTGGACCTCCACCCCAAGAGGTCAATGCTCAACTAACTGCCCTACAAAGCGTGGACTATTTTTCTAAATCTTATCGTGTGCATCAAACTAGGCCAAAATTTTTTATGAGGTTTATTCTATCTACCTTCAATAGGAAATCTTAATTCTAGCTTAGTTTTCGACCCTTGAGGTCATTGAATGTCTTTATATGATTTCATTTCTTTGTGGATGGCACTTCAATATCACTATGTCTATTTGACCTTGAATGATGTGTAGAGCTTCTCTAATTAGTTCCATTGCCAAGTAGATTAACACCCTCATATTTTGAAAGTTACGCACAACAAAGACTGGTCATTTGTGCTTTAGTTTGATCCGTCTTGTATGATGTGAACATTTGTACCACTGTTTTGAAATCTCGTTTAACAACAAATAAGCATAAAAGCTTGCTACATCCGAGTAAGGCCCATGTGTTGATAAGATGTGATATTCTTTGTTGTTCTTCAAATTCCACAGTCGTGAAGTGAATTTTACAACTATGTTTGTGAATGTCCTACTGAATGACAAAGAAATGGGTGCCCTCTCTCATAGAATGGTCGCTCTCCTTTAGCAAGTGTCCTCTAGAATAACCAATGCTTCCATAAGCAGAATCTTGCAATGAAATTAGTGGGACTTTTCTAGAAACTTAGGTGGTATTTTTCAAGAATCTATTTGGGGTCCTTGCGACACACTGTCACCTTCCTGGGATGATGTCCCTTCAAGAACAATTTGTGTTCCTTATAGGAAACCAAATAGAATCGTTCTATCTAGTCTCAACTATCACTTCCAATCTTCATTGACCTTGATGCATAGTTTCATCTTGTTCCAACTCTTCCACAAGGAGCACACTAAGTTCGAACCTTTGGGATTCACTAGAAAAGGAAAAACAAACGATGTGAGAACATCATGCCCCGTCCACCTAGGAAGTCCCACAAGCATAAGAGAAGGATTGTTTCAGAGAATCAATTTTTGCCAAGATGTTTTTGAATTGCACCACACTTTGATCATCCACTTGGCAACCATGTCATCTTCCATCTCCGCCATGTCCAAAATACCCAACCCACCATAATCTTTTTGGTTATTACAAATGGTCCACTTGATTTTGGGCACACCTCTCTTGTTTGGATCACTTATCCAAAGGAAATTTCTATAACTTCGTTTCAATTTCATGAGATCTTTGTCTTTTGATCTTGAGCATGCTAAGAAATAGATAACGGATGAAAGAAGGAAGGTTTTGATCACCATGGCTTGCCCCCCCAAGTTGAGGTGTATACTCTTCTAGTAAGCAAGTTTATTATCAAGCTTCACAAGAACCCGGTTCCACAGTTGAGTCATGGAAACATCGAAACCCATTGAAATACTGAGCATATGAAAGATATGCCCACAACATCCTTGCACGACCAAGAACTATGGAAGGGGCCCCAAAATGGCCTTGAAAGTTGTTTCTGAGTTATTTATTTTAGAACCAAAAGCATTGCAAAAAGTGTTTAGACATTTTCGAAATCTGGAAATACTACTGATGTCATTTTGCATGAAAGCATTGATGTCATCGGTGAAGAGTCTTATTATCATCAGATTCTAGCTATAGGGAAGCGATAAACCATGGATCTACCCATGTTGAGCATGATGGTTTGCGAAGCAACTAAGGCCATCGGTGGAAGCAAAGAGATGAGGAGCCAGGGGGTAGTGTTGTCTAATAGAGTGCTTTAATATAATCATCTCAGAAAGATGGTCATTGATATTTATACAAGAGTAGGTTGTTTCCCGTCTTGATGAATTTAGGGCCACGCCCCATATCTTTCAAGGATTGTAGAATGAAGTTCCACTCGAGGTGATTAGAAGCTTTGTCAAACTTGATCTTGATGAAAAAGGACATCTTGAGAAGACTCCTTAGCAAATTCAAGGCCTACCCACACATCAATTATAGCCTCCAAGATGGATCTACCCTTAAGGAACCATTTTTCATCCTCATTGAGAAGTTAGTGGATTGGAAACCCCTATGAGTTGAATGAAATGATTGATATTTAGTTCAATGTTTTCTTCATCAATTGTGCAATCGACCGTGTGATTATCAATCATGTGTATGGGATTTCTTTCTTGTGCTATCAAGAGCTTATACATTTCGTTAGTTGGTTTATTTGCTTTTCCCGCTCACCAATCTTTAAAGAAAATCTATCAAATTCTTTTTTTGAACTTTTTCTCTGTTAAGCTTGCTTATAATTTTTCGGAGCCCACATCGAACGTGGGAATTTCCTTTATTGACTTCAATCTTGAGATGTCAGAGCCAACGATAAAGATTTTCCCTTCTCGCACATCGAATACTTTGAATCTCCGTTTGAGTCTTGTTAAGGAGATATTGAGTCTGCTTGTCGGCCAACTTCCAACACTTGGAAGGAGAGGCATGGGTGTTGAACGCCTTGATTTAGGTAACAAAGATCATCTATTGAACCAACGGAAGGGAGAGGGTTAAAGGATTAGCATGAAATCACAGAGCTTTCCTATGTCCAAATTGTGGCTTGAAGGTGAGGACAACATGATAATGATCCGACAAAACTAATTCTATGCATTGAGAGAATGACGGGGGCCCCAACTTGTTAATGATATTCTGCATAATATAGCTTCTGTCAAGTCTAGCTTTGTGCAAATGAGTCTTTGATTGGAGGTTTGAACAAGAGAAGCCATGTTCATCTTTGACTTCCACCAAGTCATGATGGACCTTAACCTGGTCCCATATGCATTGATATGCAAGCTGCTTTCAAGGTGGGAGGTGGGGTTTCAATCCCTGTGAGCTTCATTGTGGATGTCTCCCTACTCATCGGGTAGGATGGACATATTGGTCTTAGGGTTTGTGGACTTCCGCCTTCGAAGACCATATATTGTGGCCTCCATGTCGAGTGGATTTTGTTTCCAACTTTTGAGCCCATCTAAACAAGTTTCAATGTTGGACTTTAGGGCCCTCTAAACAAGTTTCCATGTTTTAAGTTTCAAGATCTACCCTAGTGGGTCTTCGAGCTCCGTGATCCTGGCTGTAACAAGCATCTTACCCCTACTTTCTGGGATATGGAGGGTCCTATGAGTACTATGCCCACTTTCACGTGTACTTTCAAATTAATTCAAACCATGGAGATGAAGAACATCTTACTCTTTGTATCTTTGAGGTTGGAAGTAGAAAAGATAACCTTTGAATTGGCCCACATTCAATTCCCCCTTTTTCCTCACTTTTGTGCGCTCCTTTCCTCCTTAAGGATCAACAAACTGGTTTCCATTCACCTTCATTTCTGAGTGGTTTCTAGCCATGCAAAGCTGACAACCTCTACATATGTACACGTGGCAATTCATCAACCATACAACATTAAAAACAATCATTGAATAGCAGATAAAAGGCAAAATCTGAGATGACTATAAGCTTGGTGTCCATATATTGTCAAGGGCCAGATTGTCCCGAGACTCGAACGACTCTGTTGTTTCAAAGTTCTCGTTCCTCATCAGCTTCTATTCTTGGTTTCACGGACGCCATACAGTAGAAATGACAGCACTGCGGTTTTCGCTTTTCAGTGTCGTGGCTAACCTCGACAAGAACAGGGAATTGCGCGCAGAGAAAAGTTCTCAAACTATCGCTAATTGCTGCATGGAGGGTGCTACACTACAGATTTCATCATCTCCGTCAACGTCTGTTTCAAAATCAGTCACAACTCAGTTGCCCGTTTCCAACCCACATGTGGAGAGCGTTTCCCTCACTTCTGCTCACACCTCAGCGGATGGGCCTACACGGGCCTCTTCCCATTGCCTTGCATTCGTGTATGGCACGCTCAAGCGTGGCTTTGGTAACCACTGGCTGATGGAGGAGCTCATGGAAGGTTCTCATGCACAGTTTTTAGGGTACGCGTGCACCAAGCGTCGCTTTCCTCTCGTTTGTGGCCCCTTCCAGGTGCCGTTCCTTCTAGCTTCCCCTTCTCCCGCAGGTCACCACGTCCGCGGTGAGCTTTATCAAGTAGATGCAGTGGCCATATCAAGGCTTGATGAACTGGAAGGTGTCAGTAAAGGTCACTACGAGCGACGCCCCATCGAGGTGAGATTAATCCCTCGAACAGAGATGGGTCTATCTTCACAACGAAGCGATGCAGTGCCTGATAATGGGGATGCTGAAGGGTATTCCGAAGGCCTTGACGTGTCTTCTTTGTGCTCATTAACAGAGCCCTTATCATCTTGCAGGCTTTACATGGAGCCACCCAGCGAAGACGATATCAGATCATCATCATCGTCTTTTGATTCTTCTGAATACCTACGCGCAGAGGCTTATTTCGCTTGTGCTGACTACGGGCTCCGTATGGCAGATTGTGCACCTCACATTCCTTGTTACACCGAAGAGAAGGCTTCCACATACGTGCGCAGGAAGGATCGCCCTCGAGATCGTTCATTCCTAGAGCATGTACATGCTTGGATAGAAGAGCAGAGCTAGGTGGGGAGCTTTTCTTCTTCAAACATGGATTGCCTGGGTATCACAGCAGCTTGACACCTGGACAAGTATGATGCTCTAGTGGAATCTGAGGAACCGGTCAACTTTGTATGAAAAGGATATGATGTCAGCTCAATTTTGATGGGCGACTCGTACTGTATAGAATCATTAATGTATAGTATACTTTCTGCAACATCTAGCTCTTCTTTGGTTCAGTATATGAATTGATGTTCTTGGTGCAAAGACAGATGTGTAACTCACCCACACACTCCGGTTTTGTGATTATTGTTGTAAGCAGTGTGGAATGTAGTTCGTTTGTCTGCTCCCCTGTTGTCTTCCAGTCTGATATGTTTATCTAATTTTATTCAGCAGCCTTTCTGGTGTTTGAAATTTCATGTTACTTGTGAAGAATAATGTTAGAATATGCTGTGTGCATCCAGCCAACCTCCCCTTGTCAGTGGAGTTGGTGTATTGTGAGCAAGCAAGAGACACAGTACTATATTTCATAGTTTACCATTGATTTGTATGTGTAATCTTCGAAATGCTGTATGCATCCAGGCAATCTCCCCTTGTCAGTGGAGTTGGTGTATTGTGAGCAAGCAAGAGACACAGTACTATAGTTCATATTTTACCATTGATTTGTATGTGTAATCTTCGAAGAAGGCTGTACATGTTAGATGAAGATATCCTCTTCCTGCAGTACATCAGGTATGATGCGTGAAGTTTCTTCAGGTCTATTTCCTAAAGCTTAGGGTAGTGGTGTCTCACTTCAAGTTTTGACTAGCTCCGAGCTTCCCGTACACAGTTCTCTGACAATAGCTGCTCTGGAAGCAGTCCACTGGAGATGCACGAACTGTCTTGCTCTTTACCTGACAAGGAGTAGCCGGCCTGAAGAATGGGCATACATTCCAATTACCTGAGTTATGGACATTTATTCTCTAGCTTCATTGACAGTCCTTACTACATTGCAGGCTATGGATGGAAATTCTCAGTGGAGGAGATGGGATAATTCCTACATTCTACTGGCAAATAACTCCATGTGTGGTTGCATAAGCGCTTATTGCAGATTCTGCACTCTAAAATTCTTTTGTTACACTGAGAAATCTTCTTCTACATAGGTAAATAGGAGGAATTATCCTAGATCGAGTGCAATAACTGGATTCTAATAGAGTGTTAGTTGACGTATGCATTTTTTATTCCATATCGAGATATTTTACTCACTGTATGGACAACAATGCCTTGGACATCCGAAATCGTTTTTCATACCTTGGCAGGTAGCCTTATGTTAATGTGAAATTTAAATAATCTTTTGGCCATTTGTCATTGGATAATAGAGAGAGAGAGAGAGAGAGAGAGAGAGAGAGAGTTTTAGACCCAAGTATAGAGAGTGACACACGTATAGAGTGATAGATAGGTATAGATGTATATGATTTAAGGCGGAGGATTTTGTTATATAGGCTATATATATACATAACATATAGATGCGCAAAAAGTAAGTTTACCTAGATCCTAAACTGCGAACTCCATTATATTGGATATAAGAATGTACTGTATTTCTGTATTTCTGTAAGTAAATAGGAATATTCATACTGTACACAACTTACTCCACTATATTGTATGTAATAATGTATTATGTTCTTTTTTTTTTTTTTTTAATGGAGGTTCAGCCGAGGCCTATTCCTCCAGGCTTTAACTTTGAAATTGCAACTATACAAGGAAGGGCATAGTACCGAGGGGACCCCCCTTATCCCACAAGAACAGGGGTTTACATAGCTAGGTTTAGACTGCGGTCACATCTACCGCGTAGCAGGATAAACGGTGGCACATCAACCACAATACAAGGTTTCCATGTTAACATGTCCCTTACTGTTGCCGGTGGGAGTTGAACCCTCGCCCCCGCCTCAAGAGGCGAAAGGCTCAACCATCCAACCAAGCGACTTGGGACAGTTATGTTCTTGTATGTAAAATTTAAATAGGATTATTAATGGAATACATATTATATACATTATATACATATTATATACATTATATACATATTATATACTTCGCGTCTATGGTTGTATTATGTAGTGTAGTGTATTATATGTATTATGTAATAATGTACTGGATATAGACATTGTATATAATATATTGTATGTATGTATTAATGTATGTACATAATGTATATTACATCATACATACACTATCACATAATACATACATGATACAGTACATTATAATGTATCGTATTTTCTTCTAGTATATATAGAGTTCAGTAGAGTACACTATAATGTACTATAAAGTGAAATAGAGGACACTGTATTTCAGATTTGTTTAAATTGTCTAGATACTCAGATCATAAGCTTACTTTATAACATTCTTCCCCCTTGGAAAAGATTTTCATCCTCGAAAATAAAGCTATCTATAGTAGCTGTAGGCATACCCCCGAGCCTCATGTTCTAACTTGGAAAAACATGTTTTCATCTTTGTGGTGAGATTCACCTCATTCCAAATGAATATAGGAGAATCTACTCGATGATCCCTTCCTAAATAATTCAAAATGCCATCTAGCTTTGCACTTGATAAATTGATATAAAAACAAAATATAGAATGAATAGTAAGGGTGGATCCAAAAACTATACATGACCAGTTCAATGTTTTCACTATGTGCTATCTGGGCACTAATAGTCTAATCCCTATCAAGACTTTGAGAACTCTTGTTTCACTTGAATTTGATTTGGAAGTCAAACTAGAAGTATGGTTGTCCCAAACATTAACTTAGATGTTTGTATTATTGTTCACTCCCAACCAACATTTACTTGATTTATCACCCGATTGGAGGACTACTTTGTCTTTTCGGGCTTGAAAATCGTGCGTAAAATATAGGAGAAAGTTTGCCATTTACTTTTGCTCAACCTTACTTTAACTTTACCAAGTCAAAGTCAAAGTGAAAGTTGTCCAATTTAGGACACTTTTCTCAAAAGAGTTCAACTTCAAGTTCTTGGGAATTGTCAATCTTATGAGCGATTCCTAGCTTCAGGTTTTCTTCGGAATTGTTGGTCTTACGAGCAATTCCTAACTTTTCTTTTCAAGAGTGTACTGAACTCTATGAAATTCATTAGAGTTATGCTATGTAACTTGAAGAAAAATCAAATGAATAAGTTAACTAAGACTTAGTATCTTTTGAAGATTGAATGGGTTCTTGTACAAAACATCTATATGGGATGTTTGATTTAGTGACCATTTGCAACCAGCTAACCTTGGTCTTTCTAGAAAGGAATGAGATACTCTATCTGACTCAAATCTGAAAGTTTTGGAAAGAGGAAAGAGAAAAGTTAAAGTTTGTACAACCAATTCAAACTTCTAAGATTCTTTGTAACTAAATAGAATAAAAAACAATGTGATTCACGACTTTTACTTCAAAGATCTATTTCAGCAAATTATTGGAGCATTTTATCTATCTTTAAGAGAAGTAAATTGGATTCTCAAAAAGATTATTGGAGTAAAGCTAAACATCATCAGCCAACCACAAGATATTGGCATGATAACAAAACATCAGTGTGTCGATCCATCGAGGTTCCAATGATGGTTTTTTTAATCAAAACACTAATGCTTCACTTGAGACTAAGTTAATCTTTCTTTTATTCAATCTCTTTATGTCTTCCTTTCTTGGAATGCAATTATTGTGCATTATTTTGAGTCAAGGGATTGACTTTGCCGAGTTACACTACGAACTTGGTGCTTAACTTAGTCTATCTTACCTTAGTTGAAAGGTTCTTGAGACTTTGAGTCTTAACTTGATTTAGAACTTTGACTTGGTGAAGCTTTAGAGACTTCACTTTTGATGTGAATGTGAGAGAAATGTTCTCATTCATTTCTTTATCCTTTAGTCTAGTGGTTTTAGTGCACTTTCCCAAGAAAGAAATAACATGATTGATGATTTTTATGAACCATGAGGTTTTTTTTCTTCTGGGCATGAAAGAAAATGTCTCAAAGGGAGTTAGCATTCCATTGTCCCATACCAATGGATGCTTTCTCCTATCCACAAAAATACATCTTGGTTTTGGCCTTCTTTTTGTGTCTTTTCAATGCTCTTATGATTAGTGGATACCAGTGGATACTTCTTCAATCCACAGAAATACATCTCGGTTTTGGCCTTCTTTCTGTGTCTTTAACTCTCTCCCCATGCACCCTATTGGGATTGAACCGAAGACCTCATCCTTCCCAGCCTCAAGACTTAGCCACTAACCTAGGTGGATTCCTTGTTTTAGAGAGCACATGAACCTATGCTTAAGTCTAGTCTCCAGATCTTTGGCCATTCACATGAATGACCAAATAGCATCTGATTTTAGATTTGTCTCAATTGGTCGGACACTCAAATTATGGACTTACTTTATAACATCTAGTGAAATTGTATTCCAAAAAAGCTTGTTTGGAAATCAATGCTGAATTGATCATTGCATACAAATTGAATTCATGATGTCCATTGATCATTGTAGTGATTTCAATTTTCTTTGAGGATTAGTGCTTTATGAGATCATTATACAATAGAATAGAGATATGATGTTTGTGATTGAGGTAGCTCAATTTACCACACATTTTTGGCTTCCAAATGTAAATGAATTTCCCATGGTTTTATGCTTTGCACATAGAGATTTGTCTCATAATTCAATATAAATTCATGTGTCTTGTGTAATATTTAAATGTGAGTAGCACATAGTCGTTTTGTCTTTGTCTAACTCGGAGCTAATTTAGTCTAATTGAGAGCCAATTTAGATTGTGGTGGTGCCCTCAAGCTTGAGAACGATAAGCCAATCAGTTTTTTATCAAGTCAGTAGTCCCTCTGGTTGGCTCTTCACATTGATTGAGTGGAGCCTCATATCGTTATTCAATCCACATCACAAAACATTTTTGGTATATTGTTTTGACCCTCCCCCCCTCCGTCCCAAGGTGTTTAGAGTTGTCAACTCAGATTTTCAACAACTTTTTCTTCATTATATTCTAGGCCATGTGTGAATAGAGAGCGTAAGACCTTTGAAGATTTTCATTGTTCTAGGTAGAGTAGTGCATTTTTTTTGCATAGTTATGGAGCCCCAGTCTGAAGCCATCTTACATTACTTGCTTGTTTGACTATATGATTTTTTGGTTGCCTGGCATGTATATGTAATGTATAATGGATTGGCTCACCCTAAGTACATTACCTGCTTGTATGAATAGATGCTTTGCTTGTATCACTAGATGCTTTGTCTGGTGTCTAACATGGGAGAAATACATTTGATTGAGGACTAAGCTAATAATCAATTATTAGCTTTGTAAAAAAAATTAAAGGAGAGGCGCGAGACTCTTATATCACTAGAGATTCTTCTTGGTGCAAGAACACACAATCAAAGGAGGCATTAGACTCTTATATCAATAGAGATCCTCCTAGTACAAGAACATGCAATCTTAAATAGTAAGTCCCCGATGGATGAATATTATTCCCCCTTAGTTTATTCTCAATCTCGTCCTTTTTTAGGGAAGAGAAGGCTAACCTTGAAAATCTCACATGGACAATAATGCTAATATCATAGCCCCAACTATGTAATGGAATGGAAGCCTAATGTCCTACATATGAGGCTACAAGCCACATTTAATAAACCATTTGTAAGAGACTTGACTTAGGGGGGAGGGGGATTCCAACGAAAAACATGTGAGTGTTGATATATTTAGGTAGTGAAGTGTGTGAACACACTAGGACCACTGGGGCACTTTTTTCCCTCTTTAGGAGGTTCCCCCCCGCTTTGTATATATGCATATAGCTCTAACCGGTTACTTATCTTTGTACATTCTTGTGGTAATACATTCAGTATTGTGTGTTGTGTTCCAAGCTTCTTCTTCTTCCTTGTGTTGTTCGTGTGCTTCAGCAGACATGTAACTCCAACATTTGGTATCAGATTAGGTCGCCGCTTCATCTAGGGTGTTGTTTACACCCCTCCAGTCACAGTCTCAGAATCGCACAAAATTTGGTGAGCATACTCAAGGTGATTAAGAGATCAAAACAACTTCACTATGTGCTGCCGAAATTGCAATTTGAGCTCGTTTTGGCCTTTAAACACACTATCACAATGCTTCTTCAGGCTATTTCGTCTTTTTGTGCCAAAGATATATATATATATAGATTTCAGTTCGTCAGTATAAGCATCTCAAAATTTGCTATAGGTTTAGCAAAACTCGTCAGGGTAGTTTTGTTCAACTTATTTAGATATAGTCATTTTTCTCCATCAGGGTATTTTAGTTAGTCCCCATGGTTGAAAGCAGTGATGTATTCCATATGTTGGTTGTTGAGGATAAGTTTGACAGTAGCAATTACCCATTGTGGGCTTATATGATGCGGCATGTATTGGTTGCAAAAGGACTGTGGAACATTGTGCATGGTGTTGAAAAACGTCCTATTACACCTGCAAATACAGGTATTGAAGTTGATGCAGATGGCATTGAAGATGCTAATATTCTTTAGATTCATATTCATGCCGCAGTTTCTATTGCATCTATTGCAGAGCAAATTCATTAGGATGGCAGAGATGCTCAGGCACATGCATTGATAGCCTTGTCTATTAAACGTGCCATTATTCCTCACATTCGCTCTTGCAGAACAGCTAAGGATGCTTGGGATACACTTATCACATTGTACCAGACTAAGAATGAGGCTCATGTTGCTTACCTTCGAAAATAGTTGCAGAGTGAGCATATGAATGAAGGTGATTCTATGGATAATTTTCTAACAAAGATCAAAGACTTGAAGGAACAATTGATTTTTGCTGATGAAGTTATACCAGATAGCTCACTTGTGCAGACCATTCTGAATGGTCTTCCTGATTCATATAAGAGTTTTGCTTCTACTCTTTGTTTGATGATGAAAGGCAATCCAAATGCCTTGTCATTTGAGGAGTTAGTCTCTGTTCTGTAGCAAGAAGATTAGTCTAGGCAGAACAAGTCCATTATGAGTGTTGCAGATCAAGCTAGTCAAAAGGGCAAAGGTAAATGGAGTTCATCTAATAGTAAGCAGAAATTTGCAAATGCTACACATTCAAAGAAGGAAGACAAAGATGAGAAGAAATCAGAAAAGCAGAAATTCTTTTGTAAGTACTGTAAAGGAAATGATCATATCATAAAGAACTGTCCAAAACTGGCTGCAAAAGAGGCAAAGAAAAAAGAGGCTCGAATGGTTGTTATAGAGGCCTCTACATTAAAAAAGGGAGAGTCTGCTACTCTTGTGGAGAATGAAGAATGGGCATTTACTATTGTTTGTAGTTTTGACCCATCTTCTTCTAAACAGTGTATGTCTACAGTAGACTCAGATGTTTGGTACTTTGATTGTGGGGCAACCAAACATATTACCTCCCAGCACAGTTTCTTCACTTCACTCGAGCCTGCCCCTACAGGGAATACTATCATATGTGCTAACAACTCCTCTTATCCTATCATGGGAGTTCGTAAGAACATTCTGACTACTGTTGATGGTAGTTCTTTCACTTTGTCATTTGCTTTATGTGTGCCAAGGATAAAGAAAAATATGTTATCAGTTTCTCCATTGGCCAAGATTGGCTTGGTTGTGAAATTTGTTGATGACAGATGTATAGTTCATGATCTGTCAAATGGCGACATGATTATTGCTTCTAGCATTTTATGTCATGGGTTGTATAAGCTCATAGACTATAAAAAATCTATGAATGATTCAGCATGTGCAGTACATGATTCTCAGGATATGTCAGATGCAAAGCTTTGGCATGCTTGCTTTGGTCATCTGAATTTTGCTTGTTTGCTATGCCTACAGAAATTTGAAATGGTGTCCTCTTTGCCCAAACTTGAGACACCCAGAAAACATGTCTGTGAAGGCTATATTTTGGGCAAAATGAAGTGTTCCTCCTTTCCAAAAGATGGTTCAGTTCGAGCTACTCATAAATTGTAGCTTGGTCATAGTGATGTTTGTGGTCCTATGCAGACACCCTCTTTTGGATACTATCTTTACTTTGTGACTTTCATTGATGATTTTTCCAAGCATGCATGGGTATATCCATTGAAAGCAAAGTCCGAAGTGTTCATGTGCTTTAAACAATTTTTGGTTTTGGTTGAAAATCTTTCAGCATGTAAAATGGCCACCCTCTGACATGATGGAGGGGGGAAATATATGTCTTCTGACTTTAATGCATTTCTGGCTGAATGTCGGATAAAACATCAATGTACAGTGTCGTATGCACCTCAACAGAATGGGTTTGCTAAACGGAAGAACAGGTCACTCATGGTCGAGATTACACCCTTTTCTTAAACTCATTTCTTAGTACACACTCACTCTAAATTAGTGAAATAACTTGGAATAGTTAGCTAAGCTCTTGTATTAGATTTGTTTAAAAGGTCTCAGGTCAATTATTTTTTCAAAGAATGAGAACTAAACATTTTTTTGAGAGGTTCAAGTCCAAAAATAGCAAGTTTTGCATAGTGCTTTTATGTGCAAGTTATCTGTTTTGGTACAAACATTTTGCAATGATGCTCCGAAGTACATAGTGGGGTCTATCCAAGAAATCCTTAAGAATCAGTGCTTCAAACTACAACCATTCTTGGGGGAGAGTCTCGGCATCTTTCATATTCAATCAACATTTATAGGCTTTAGGGACCAATGATAAGCTTGCCTGTATAACTCTATACTTTGGTGGTGTACAATTGAGTTGGTACAAATCATTCCAATTTTATAAGAATTTGTACACTACATTCTTATTGATATCCCTTTCTTCCACAATGATTTACAGGGACTTAAGGTTATTTACTAAAGGATCATCCCCGTCACTAGGACCTATGGTTCAAGAAATCTGATCACTAGGGTTTTGTACCTCTTAGGGCTGCGTGTTTGTGGTCTTTGATAGTGTTTTAATGTAAGTAATTTGTAGTTTAACTAATCGAGAGACATAACAAGTGTGAAAATAAGCATCTTAAGTGTTTTTTTTTTGTTCCATAAGAATGGCATGCTGTTCATACGTCATGAACTCGTCCTACATGTCCATACTACTCTCGCTCGTCTCTACACTCTCATTTCCTTTTTAGAAATTGTTTTTTGCTATGGTGTATCGTACATGGATGCATCTTGACCTACTTGTGCCACTATGTGACTAACGTGATCGGAAATAGGTGAATCACGATATAACTATGCGAATCCCTTTTGATCATTCAAGTCCCAACTCCCATTACCGGATTTGAACTTTCACATGGGCGAGATGTGGGAATATCTATGAAGAGTAGCACATCCAACTAAAAAAAAGGTGTTGCAGATGGAAAGGGATTATTTGTGCCAAGGTGATGAGATGGTAGTTAAGGTGATGGATGTTGGAAGACGTAATGGAATCAATTAGGGACCACAAAAGATAAAAAGGGAAAATGAACGTACATGTCCACGTCCTGTAGCACAGTTGGTTGAGCTTTGGCCTCTTGAGGCAGAGGTCCAGGGTTCAAGTCCCAGGCTGGACATGTTATCGCTTAGGTCAGTTAAACCCAGTTGTAACCATGTCTCCTTCAATTGTAATCTTGTCTAACCCCTGCTTTGTGGGATATGGGGGGTCCCACGGGTGCTATGCCCATTCACTTGTACAGTTGCAATTTCAAAGTTAAAGTTCGGGGGAGTAGGCTTCGGCTGAACCTCCATTAAAAAAAAAATGAACGTACATGAAAGTCACATACATCCAATTTCGGATCCCAAAATTCTAGGATTGGCATACTGGAAAATGCTTTGAGACTCCGAAAATAGTTTTCCACTAGTTTACTGAACGATATCGAAATCCGTTGGCCCCCCATCTGCCAAATATCAAAATCCTTGGCAGTTGCTCAAAATCCTTTACCCTGAATCCAGGTTTGATGTAGAAGGGAACTCTGAGGGTCATACAAATGCCCATCAGTAAGGGTTGCTCTGCCCTGGAGTAGACAAAACAAGATTTTGAAATCATGTAAGGTGAAAAGGGAGGTCCTATCTACACCGGAGGATCCAAAGAAGGGAGATCAACAAGGAGTTATTTTGTTGAATGATCATGCAAGACAAACAAAAGAATTTTTGAACCACTTGGACAATAAATTTCTACATTCTTGCCATTTTATATTTGTTTCAATGGGCCGAGAGAATTTACAGTTCAATTATTAGAGAATTGTGAAGCTTAGAAAATTCACTGTTAGCTACAAAATTCCAAGCTAGAGAAGATTTTACTCTCATTGTTAGGTACTGTGAATAGGTATTGAGATTTTGCTACTTTCATCTCTTGCCTCTCTCTTCTGGAGAATCACACATAGAAAAATCTATGGTTTTGTACTCCCCATCATGCCATCATCTAAATAGCCGTATATGTGCTTGGTGGAGAACTATCTCCACCCTTCTTTGCCCATCTACCACTCCTAATAAATAAGAGATCAATGATGTGAAGCTTTGTTTCCTCTCATCCCTACTCCAAGTTTCAATAGCTTAAAATTTATAACATTTTCTTTCCTTTAGTTCCATTTTTTTCACAAAATAGCTTTGCAAGGCATATCAAAAATATTTTTTAATGTTTAGCTCCATTGACCCCCACATATTATAGTACAACTTGGGCTACAATTGTACAACATTGATACTATTTTGCAGGTTTCTTTTGTACTCAGCCTAAGGGGGCCATGGAAGACTGAATTGAATACTTGTGTTCTTATCATAAGAAGATATTAGATGGACTAGTTACAAGGTGAGTTAATACCAAGAAATCTGCGTGTTATGCCTAATGGATAGTCTATCATTCAAAGACTTAAAGAAATGAGGGATTAACTCGTTTTAACACCAAAATTTTGCACAAAAGAGACAAAAGGAGTGGAGCCAATAGCAACGAATTAAATCAAATACAAATTATAGAGATCAGAGTGCAAAACTATCTTAGAGCAACACCTAGACACGGGCATCTCCGACTTCTCTAGAGGCTTTTGCAAACTCTACTGTGTATATAATCGACAAAAAAGTTAGGATATTCCTCATGTAGAAAAAAAAAGTGATTATGAGACAGTGGCATATTCTTTAGCTAGGGAGGATGCCATGATAATGAGGAGATGATGATGATAACCTTCTTGTAGAGAGGATGAACACAATGATCGACAAAAAATTGAGATAATGGTATGGGAGAAAGGAATGGTAGGATGTCCCTGCCTTATGGAAGTCACCTCTCCTATCGAAGGTCCCATAGCTTTGCCCACCTCATCAGACCCCACGCCTTCAATGGTTCATTGACTACACACCCTGTCATCACTTTTAGTTGGTCAAGGTAAGAAGGTCCCATAGCTTTGCCCATCTCATCAGACCCCACACCTTCAACGGTTCATTGACAACATACCCTGTCATCACTTTTAGTTGCAAACTCTCTTTGATTATCCTTTTCCAATCCTTTGAAGAGAATTACCCTCACTTGGTAACTCTAGTTTCTCTTCTATGTCTAGCCTCGCCTCCTATGCACATAAGTGTCATGGCTCTCCCTCTTCTACTATGCAAATAGCATGACCCTACATATGCATGCAAAGGAGACTTCTTCCTGTCCACATATTACAACTTCAATTTCTCCTATCTTCTCCTCCTATGAGCTTATGTGACATTTTCTACTCTGAAAACTAATACTTATTCTCTATCTATCTTCTTGAGAGACTCTTGCCTTCCCTTGATGCTCTAATGCACTCGACTCTATATGCATGTCAATATGTCTTAGCATATGCCTCACTATCTCCCTCTCTTCTGGTTGTGTCTATGTGTCTGTGGATTGCTCCTTATGCCTTCCTATAAAGGGGTGAAGACTCTCTTTTTTTGAGTTCTTTCAAATCCTACCTCTTAAGCCTCCATATTGTACCATCATTAATCATGGTGTCATTATTGGATATGAGCTTTCACATGGGTGAGATGTGGGAGTATCTACGAAGAGTAGCACATCCAACTAAAAAGGTGTTGCAGATGGAAAGGGATTATTTATGGTGGGAAGGACGAGAGGCAATTAAGGTGATGGATGTTGAAAGATGTAATGGAATCAATTAGGGACCACAAAAGATCAAAAGGGAAAATGAACATACATGATCCAGATTTTGAATCACCAAAATTATAGGATTGGCGTACTGAAAAACTTTGTGAGACTCCCCAAATAAATTGGCCACTAATTTGCCAAAGGATAATCGAAATCCGTTGGCTCTCCATATGCCAAATACCAAAATCCTTGGTAATTTCCTAGAATCCTTTACCCTCAATTCATTTGTTCTAGGATTTATGGTTTGATGTGGAAAGGCACTTTGAGGGGTCATATAGATGCCCACCACCAAGGGTTGCTCCACCCTAGAGTGGACAAAACAAGATTTTGAAATCATGTAAGGTGAAAAGGGAGGTCCTATCTACACCCGAGGATCCAAAGAAGGGAGATGAATGGGGATTTATTCATTGAGCCATATATTAAGTGTCTTACTCATACAAATTGATAAGGCGGGTCAAAATGTGATATACAAAAATTGGTAAAAAAAAAAGTCTAGGTGTTGTAAGGCTTGAGCCTAGAAACATTCACAAGTTGCAAGGGCTCATCCTTCAGTGTTGCAATATCAATTGCACCTTGGCTTATGAGTGTGATTACATTGTATGGTTGTTCCAGCTAGGAGTGAATTTTCCTCTATTCTATATATGTTTGGTAGGGTTATGCTTCGATGCTTCAGGCATACCGATCAACTTCTTGTAGCTCCAGACGTTCTCCTGTCTCTGGGACAGAGTGATTATCTTTTGCAAGGAAATGGATTTTTGTTGTGGTTTGGTTATTGCCATAGCTTGTATGGTTCTTTCTCAAGTTTTGGTCACCTGAACTATGAATTCTTGTTATGTTTGTAATCATTACCTTTTGCTAAGTGTCTGGAACTTGCATGAACCTTTTTACTTTTGTTCTCCTATGTCCTATATTACAACCAACCTGGAGGACTCTCTTCCATGAGTAGCTGCACCTTCACCCCTTTCAATAACTACCATTCCACTGTATTGACCACGTGCTCCTCTTGCACCAGAATCTTCCCTTCACTAGGCCCATCTCGTATGGTTTCTCCTTGCTTTAGGAATTTTATGCTAGACCCTTCCCCTTCATCTAATGAGATTTTCCTATAGACTGCAATATAATACAGAGGGGATTCTGCACTCATCCACCTTAGCAAGTCTTCATCTTCAAATATTCAGTTTAATCCTAGAGAATCTAACTCTTCTTCTTCATGCTCCAGAAATGAAATGGTAGTGCCTATTCTTGCATGATCAAGACCTATCTCCATCTGCAATTACTTCAACATGTCTCGATCATGCACCCACATATGGTTGCATCCCCAATCATGAATAGACTTATCATACCTGAGCCAAGGTCCTCCTAAGAGTGTTCATAGCACAGGACCAAGTATAGGATCCTGTCATAGATGCACAAGAAGCACATAAGGCCAAAGAGGAGCTAATATGGGGTATTCAAGCATGGGTGCATATCTTCTCATGAAAACAATCATTTCATAACCCAAAAAGTGATTTTTATCACTAAAACCATGTAATATATGTACATACATCTGATTACAGCATGTACGACTCCATTTTGTGCAAGCCGAGGAGTCCTCGAGCTTGAGGAGTCAAAGTAGGTAGTCATACCAATTTTCATAATATTCAAAAGCCGTTAGGTACCTCAAATTAGATGTAGAACCTATTTTTAAACTATGCCGGTCACTAGATGTGAAACCGGTCAAAACTAGGCAAAAATTGTAAATAGATCTAGAGAGCTCATTTTGGGAGTTTTTGGAACTTTTGAAACTTGTAACTCTTAGTCTAGTAGAGCTATTGTAACTAGTTTATGATGAATATGAGTTCCTATCTTGCCTTCCATTGATCTCCATTGGCACTTTCCTTGTGTGTGTGTATGTGTGTGTATGCATTCGTGTTTCTCACCATCAACTTCATAGACTCCACTTGCTTTTGATCTTCATATAGGCATACCCTCTCCGCAGATTGACAATTACGAGGTGGAACTCCTCACGTTGGTACTCACCATTGTACTAGAATGATACCAGATTTGGCGCCATTGCTGGAAATGAGCTCTAGGTTGAGCGTGTGATGATAAGTGTGTTGGAGAAACTTGTTGGAAGGTAAAATTTTCTTGTTTTTTTGTTGTTGGTACTTAATTTTTGCGCACTTTTACTCCACTTTCACTCTAGTTTCATTTCCCATCATCATCTCAAACTCCAAAAAGATACCAAAAATCTGTCATATTCCTCTTTCTCTTCACTTTTCCTCATTTGCATGTGTGTGAGAGTGGGAGAGAGATTTTACAGGTGCTTCTTCATGTTTTCTAGTGCACTAACATTATAAGGAAACCTTTGGACATCACGAATCTCCAAGAAACACAAGTAAAAACTTCAATTTTCTGTCAAAAATTGCCATAGAAGTTGACCATCACGACTGTCAGACAAGGTGAGTATTTGGCTGAAACTTTTGCATGGAAGCGAAGCTAAGGTAAGCGCTTTCATAGATCTACACTATTTTTTTTTGAAATCATACATTTGGTTGACTATCACGATGGTGACTCATCATTGCGACTATGTCTGACCATTCGATGATCATTGACCGACGCAGCGATTGGCTCACGCCATCGCGATCGCGTCACATCATCGCAATGGTGACACACCATCATGACGGTGCCTGACAATCACAATCTGGGTGAACATCGTGGTCGTGATCATCATGGATTTCCTGACCATCACACTTAGACCAACACCACTTGTTCATCGTAGTTTGACCATCGCGACTGTGACTCATCATCGTAGTCTGACCATCGTGATTTGATCATCGTGACGGTGGCACACCATTGCACCTTGATCATCATAGCTTGACCATCATGATTTTCCCTGATCATCGTGACTTTGACTGACCATTGTGATCCCTAACCATCGCCAGCTGATCATCGCGCGTGTTCACACCATCGCGACGATGACACACTAGACTGTCAGGCAAAACACTAAAATTAGGGTTTCTTCAAAATTTTTCAAATTTTTGGGGTATTTTTTGCCATTAATTTTGAACTCTTGTGTGCTTGGCATAGGGCAAGGTGAGAAGCGGCCAGTACCAGGGATTCTTGGGCAAAAAAGAACAATATCTTCAAGAGTCCAAGAGAACATTGTAAGTGGAATTTTAGTTCTAATTTGGTAGCTTCTTTGGGTGAATAAACTCTGTGATAAATGGAGTGTCTTAGGACACCTATAGTATTAAGGATTCACTCTAGCATAAAAAGAAGTGGTTGACAAGAGAGAGAGAGAGAGCATGTATAGGGATCTAGCCCCAAAAGAACCTTGTGATGTGATTATGCATTGCTAAAACAAATCAAAATTGAATATTCCCAAACGATTCCTCTTGACAAATTTGGAAAAGACAAGAAACTCAAAAGGAAAATCAAAAGAACTAAGTGATTGACCTAATCAAAAGGGTGAGTGTGAGAAGGTGAAATAAGGATTAATGAACCTTAGATCTGGTAAATACTTAGGGAAAACTGATAAGAGGATTGTTGGATCTTCTAAGGCTAGGGTGAGAACTACAACACGATAGTGGGCTCAACAGTTAGGGAATTATCCGTACGAGGTTAGTTCAGACACAAGCGACTTAGATATGTCTCTCAACACAAGGAGACTAGGGGTTTCCTTTGGGGTAGCCCACCTAGGGAAGATAGAGGGACCCTACAAGACTCAGTTGAAGTACATCTGTACGAATAGATTGGGTGCCCGAGTATATGAAGATGGCCTTCACAAGTTAGTAATCCAATTGCATAACCCAGACCAACCTATTGGATTGGAACATCCAGCGGTGAAGCTTGAAAACGAGGCTTACATAGACAAAGAAGGAACCATGTACATAGTCACGAGTAAGCACGACTCAACAAATGAATTTAGTGAGGTGGTAAAAACTGCAGACTTAGGAGCAGAAGGACAAGGGAAACAAGTCAAAGAACCTAGTATGCCTAGAGGCAAATCAGTGTTAACGAGAGTGTTGACTCCTAATTGGATGCCCTAAGACAATAGGAGCATAGAGCTATTTTGGGATAAAGAAACAGATGAAGTATTTTGGAGATATAAGACAGAGCACCCTATGGCCGGGGGAGCAACAATGATTTATGAGTTGAAGGACCCAGAGGCCCCAGGGAAAAGATGATGCTTCAGAAAGGGTGTATAAAGTCACAAAACATGGTCGTCATGCATATACATGGGGAGGAGACCTAGTTTTTCCACTGTTGAGATCAATGTGTCTACAGAGAATTCAGGTATCGACACATCTCAAGGACACAGAGAGAAGAACAAGGAAGGACCAAAGAATAGTTTCATCAACCACACAAGGAGAGAAAGAACCACTACAGAAGGTGGGAGAGAAGAAAGAGAACAAACTAGGGACCATAGAGCTCAAAGGGGTAGGGACAACTTTCCCCTACCAAGGCCTAGAGACCACCCAAGGACTTTGAGGCCCACTCAACTAGTGAAGGCTATGAAGAATTGCTTTGATGGATTCAGAGATCCCTATGAGCATGTAGCTGAATTCAAACAGGTGTTACATGCTGAACAAGACGAAGACATGTTCACACAATTTAATGCCTTTGGATTCACTCTGAAGGGTAATGCTTTGGATTGGTTTTGACCATTGCACAAGCACCAATTTAGAGACATCCACCATATGATGGAGGAATTCATTATGGATTTTTCCAAGAGTGGAATCAAGCACAACACATCATTGTCGATACACACCTCAAGAGAGGCAGTTGCGATAGCTTCAACCCAATAGTACAATGGTACCTTCATCTCTTTGAGCATGCATCTTGCAATTTCATCAATTTGCCTATTTTTCCTCTCAACTACTCCATTTTGTTGTGGTGTATACCTACAAGTAAACTACCTTTTGATCCCATTCTCTTGTAGAATATCTGACAATACTTTGGAGAAGTATTGTCCTCCACCATCGGACCTTAAGGTTTTGATAGACCTTCCTGTTTCTTTTTCAACTTCAACTTTGAATCTTTTGAATATAGAAAACACCTCTGATTTTTGCTTCATACAAAACAACCATACCTTTCTTGAGTGATCATCAATGAATGTGAGAAAAAAATCTATTACCATCCATTGATGCCTCTTGGGTTGGTCCCCATACATCCGTATGTATCAAGTCCAAGACATATGGGGCCACATAATTGCTCCTCTTGAATGGCTGCCTCGTTTGCTTTCCTAGTTGACAAGCTTCACATAACTCATGTAGTCCAATGCTATTAAATTTTGGAAGACCTCTTACCACTTCATGTTTGCTCTCCTTCACTTGAGGTGCTTGCATAGTTGCTTTGGCTCCTTTGATTGCCTCCATTTGGTCTTCCATTCTTAAGTCAACAATCACTATCATAGTGTCCTACTTTACCATAATGATAGCATGTTATACCTTTATGAGAATTGTAGGAGCCTCGGCCTCTTCCTCTACTTCTACCTCGACCTCTTCTTTGTGTGTTGACATTTGATGCATCCTTGTTGTCTTCCGAATTGTTTTGATTGTAGTTGGAGTTGTTGTGACCTCTTGAGCCTCCTCTTGAGTTCCTTCATTTACCTCGACCTGCATATAACATTTGGTTGTGGCTGTCCTTTCTTTTGGGGCCACCAAAGCTAAGCTCTTCTCTGACAAGATGAGGGATTAGTTGTTCAAAATCTGGATATGCATCTTTCAAGTTAATGGAAGTTATAAAAGGCTTCCATCTTTCATCTTCTCTCAATTCATTAAGAGTATAACACAAGATCTTCGTCTTCAACCATTGTGCCAATAGAAGCTAAATCATTAGTTATCTCCTTAATCTTCGAAGTATATTCATCTATGGATTGACTCAAAATTTTCTTGATTGTGTTCAACTCATTCTTGAGTTGAAGTTTCCTAGCTTTGGTATTTGTTGAATACATCCTTTCAAGAGCTTCCCAAGCATCCTTAGCTTTCTCTAGATGTTGAATATGCCCTACCATGGCATTAGTAATGACTTGTGAAATGAGGAACATGACTCTACTATTCGTCTCTTCCCATTCTTTTGCTTGCCTCCTTTGGACTTCGGTGGCCGTAGCGTGATTGATTTGAGGTTGAGTATCATCGCTGCTCACAATACCCCATAAGCCTTCGCCCATTAGGTAGTTGTTCATTCTAAACTTCCACACGGGCTAGTTATCCTTATCCAATTTCTCTACTTGTTGACCCAAGTCAGACATTGAAGACTATCAAAAGCTTTGAGAGTTACCTTGAATAGTTATACTGTCCTTTGCTCTTGCATTTGTGAAGCTCCCCCTTGTTTTGTAGCTCCTCTTTTGCTTTGCTTTGACTCCAAATCTGTTGATGAAGCTTTTGCACCAAGTTTACTCTGATACCAACTGTGGAGAATGAGTTCCCCTATGCACAATGGAAACATGTAGTGAACCCTTGTATGTCCAACACTTAGACAAATAGCTGCACCTTAGATAGCTTGCCACTATCAACAAAAAACTCAAATAGAGTGATGCCTTTAGGAAATCAAAGTAGACAAAGAGAGCTTTCTAACAAGCTATAAAGGACTTAATTTGGACAAGGCTTGATTAGGAAACACAACTGACAAAGATGAACTACCTATCCACACAAGTATGCTGAAGAATTGAACTTCACTCTTGGACTGATAACTCCTTGAATATATACCTTTTGAAGAAGATATTTGAGATAGAGAAACTACACAAAAATAGATTTTTAATAAGCTAAAAATCAAGTAATTTGTATGAGTTTTAGTCAAGAAACTCAACTGGCCAAAATAGACCACCTGTGCACACAAGTATACTGAAAAATTGGACTTCACTCTCTGATAGATATCTCACAGAATATAAATCCTTTCAATGAGATATTGGGACAGAGAAAGTACATGCAAAGAGATTTCCAACAAGCTAAAAATCAAGCTTTTACATTTATCTTGAACATTGTACAGTCACAAAATTTCAATATTCAAGCATTTTTTCATGAATGTGGGAAGGATCACTTTATAAGAGATTGCCCTAAGAACCCGCCAATACACTGTTGCAAAGAAAGTGGCACAAAAGAGGAGCCCCAAAATTTTCAAATTAATGGGCATAAATTTTCTTCTTCAAAATTCTAGGAAATTCCCTCGAAACTATGTACATGCACTAGAGGAGTCCTCTAGATGCATAAGCCACAAACCCTTGTAACATAATTCTTGTAAATTAGTAGGAAAATAGAGATTAGTCAATAAAGTGCCGGTCTCTTGTGTGAAAGGACCATTTTTAGGGCACATGTATATAAGTCACTTTCTGACTCTTTGTAAACACTTTTTGCCATTGTGGAGAAGAAGAGCAGAAATTCGAATTTGCTTCTTTCTGCTGATTTCCACCTTCTCTATGATCTTCGGTGTGTGTGCGATGCTTGGAATGTGTGTGTGGGACTGTTAGCTATCCCTTCCCACCATTTTCGAACTGTGAGCCACCACGAGTTGCAGAGCAAGTGTTGGTGTTTCTCGCCATTCACTGTTTTGCGCATAATTTGAAGAGCGTTTGTCATATTCGAGTGAAAATTGATTATTAGATGCGTCTTGTCGAGAGCTTCGAAACGAACCCGGTATTGGCCATATTTGGAGTTTGGGGCTGGGAGAAAAGTTCAAATTTGTGCTTACTACTATAAGTGGTATCGCGGCATGCATTTTCAAAGAGTTAGTGAGTTGGAGAGGTAGATAAGTCTTTTCACATGCATTTTGTTCAACCACTTCACTTTCCATCATGTGCGCACACGTCCTCATACACTTGGTTCATGTGGTTCTTCGAATTGATAATTAAACGTGTATCGGCCCATCACTATACGCACTTGTGGGGCGATTGAGATTTAGTCTCATCGACACAAGTCCCTAAGGCTTCACTGCTTAGGTACACATGTTTTTGGCACCGTTGCCGGGGAACAAACTTAACCAAGGTGCCTTCATGATGGTTATAGATATGGAGTGAAGGAATCATACTTGTAGAAGTGAATTCATTCGGTGGCAAGTAGTCAAGCACTTCAGCACTTGTTAGTTCACACTCTTGAGGTGTGTGTAATGAGTTTTTAGGTTTATGTTTAGGAGTGAAGAAGGAAGGGAAGAGTTAGGGTTAGGTTAGAGAGAGGAGTAGAGTAGGAGGAAGTTGGAAGCATCAAGAAAAATCCCAAAAATTTGCCAAAATTAGTGTAGAGTAGATCTCAGGTATCCCAAAACTATATAAAAAAAAAAATCAGTTCTTTTGACACAAGTGTGAGAACAGGTATCGTATGCAGACAACGATTGGTATGGCTAGCAACGTATCGTGCAAAGCAAGCTAAAGCGAGGATTTGGAAGCATAAAATTGGGTTGAGGTATCCTTGAAGGTAAGCTACACAATCTCTTGATATCAAAAGCAATTCAGAAACACCACCGCACGTGATTAGAGATGTTTTTGGTATCGCGAGGTAGAACAGAGAGTTTTTAGAGAATCTTTGAGTGAGACAGAGGGTCAAGAGTAGGAGGGGTGAGAACTAAACATATTTGGATAAAACTTTTTTAGTTTAGAGCGATTTTGGCTGAGGTATCATGGTCGATTGAGTTTTGGTATCGTGATACCAAAATTCCTTAGTATCGCGATACTCGCATGGTATCGTATCGTTGCATACCCACTTGAGGTATCGCGATACCATTCTGGTAGCATATCGTCAAGTTGGTATCACAATCGTGACCAGCCCGTGGTATCGCATCGTGGTCCACTCGATATCGTATCATCCCAGTCACGATATCGTATCCTCAATCGAGCAGTATTGTATTGTGTGCACTGTTGGCATCGTATCGCCAACTTAGTATCATATCGTGCAAAAAAAACGGTACCATATTGCCCAACCTCTCTGATATTGTATCGTCCATTATTTCAGTATCGTATCGTGAGGGATTCAGTATAGTATCATCACTTGCACTAGTATCGTATCACGTGCACTTTTGGTATCGTATCGTGTAGTGGACAAGTATCGTATAGTGCAAAGTTCTGGTATCGTATCATGAGGAATTTGGTATCATATTGTCTAGTGACCAGGTATTGTATCATCCACTACTAGTTGACTATCGTATCATCAAATGCAGAGATATCGTATCGTGCAAATGCTGGTATCATATCATGTTATTTTGTGGTATTGTATCGCGTGAAGTTTTTGGTATCCTATCGTGTTATAGTTGGTATCCTATCGTGTTATAGTTGGTATCGTATCGTCTGACTGGTATCGCCAAAGTTGAGTATCGTATCATCAAATGCAGAGATATCGTATCGTGCAAATGCTGGTATCATATCATGTTATTTTGTGGTATTGTATCGCGTGAAGTTTTTGGTATCCTATCGTGTTATAGTTGGTATCGTATCGTATTGTGTAGTGGACAAGTATCGTATAGTGCAAAGTTCTGGTATCGTATCATGAGGAATTTGGTATCATATTGTCTAGTGACCAGGTATTGTATCATCCACTACTAGTTGAGTATCGTATCATCAAATGCAAAGATATCATATCGTGCAAATGCTAGTATCATATCATGTTATTTTGTGGTATTGTATCGCATGAAGTTTTTGGTATCCTATCGTGTTATAGTTGGTATCCTATCGTGTTATAGTTGGTATCGTATCGTCTGACTGGTATCGCCAAAAGTGGTATCGTCTAGGACCAATCAAGCCTTTTGAGGGCAAAATTGGGGAAATTTGAAGAGTCAATTGTGGGGAGCCAACATAGGCCAAGAAGGGTGAATGAACTTGAGATCAGGACGAGTGCTAAGTAGTCAGAGGAGTGTCATTTCATCGGTAGGAAGTGCAACCCAAGCAAGTCATCACTCGATCTATACTGACACCTCTAGTGATTCAGAGGAGGAGATACCTATGGCCTCAGAAGACATGCAAGGTTCTGTCCCTAGGGAGAACTTCATGTCAACTGTAGAGGGGCAATACCGCACCTCTCTGCAATATATGTCCACTAATCCCCAAGGGATCCCTATTTACCTGGATGGCTTAAATAGGTCAGTAGCCAGGATGGTGAACTCCACTAAATTAGCAATAGTGCCCAGACCTGCAGTCAAGTATGAAGGAGGGGTGTACATGGACAAATTAGGTCACATCTATGTGGTAACAGAACACCCCGATCGGATCAATGAGAGAGGAGGATTGGAAGAACAAGGAAACTCACGAAGACCTGATCCTGAGAAGTTAGTAACTACACCCAGAGGCAAGTCAGTGGTAACTCGAGTCTTGAGAGGGGATTTGATACCTCAAGATGATTACCTATTAGAGGTCTATTTAATCCACGGGTCAGACTTATTGTTACAAACCAATTCACCGAGAGGCAGACAGGGAGAAAGCCCGATGACTTTCTATGAGTTAAAGGATGTTGATGATGAGTCTAGAGTCACATAATTGGACCAGAACCAAAGAAGGTATTGGCTAGTAGATATTGTTGAAAGGGCTCAGTTGAAGTATATGGGGTTGCCTGTATTCCCTTCTCGAGAGCAAGCAACTACCTCCTATAATCCTTTTGAGACGCATCAAGAGCCAGAGAATACAATGTCAGGACAAACGAGCCAACGAAGTGTTCCTAACCGAACTCATGTGCAATTTACAATGTCGAGAGCACAGTCACACAATCAAACCCACACAGGACTAGGCAACCAGAATCAGCCACCAGTGAGGCCAAGACCACAACCAGGAGTGCATCATGGGGTACCTCCTATTAGACCAACAATTCCTGTAATACCTAGACCACCAGAACCCATAAGAAGACTAAGAACAATTCAAGTGGTTGTGTATGAGAAATCATTATGATGGAATGGGAGAACCTTATGATCACATAGCTGAACTTAAACAAGTCTTATGGGTTGAGCAAGTGGATGATTTCTTTGTGCAGTATGAGTCCTTCGGACTTACCCTCAGAGAGACGGCTTTGACTTGGTTCCAACCATTGCATCCCAATCAATTTGGAAATATTGAGCAATTTTTTCAAGAGTTCATTGGAGAATTCACGAAGAGAGGGATTAAACACAAATCTTCATCCTTAATCCATAACTTCAAACAAAATCCTAATGAAACGATGAAAACGGTTGCCCGGACATTTAATCAATATGTTGATAGATGTCCAACAACAGAAAGACCCACTCAACAAAAAATGATATCATTATTCTTGGACGGATTGACGAACGGGACTTTGAGAACTTTAGTCTATGTGAAGCGGTTGCAGACATTAAGCGAGTGTCTTCAAGAATGTATTGACCTAGAGGACAACCTATCTGACAATCTTAAAAGTACACCAAGCCCTATGAAATCAGAGGACAATAGAAGTACAGTGACGTCTAACTCCAATAATGTAGAGGAGTTAGCGGAACTGGTAGCCAAGAAGTTAGGAGTCCATGGACAGAGGAATTACGAGCATCCATCAATGAGGATACCCATGTTGCGAAGATGTAGCCTATGCGGAGGAGACCATCCATCTCACATGTGTGCAAGAGGAGGAACAGGCATGCCTCAAGCTTATCCGTACAATAGGCAACCACATCAAGGAACTACCTTGTATTGCCAGATAGAACAGAAATACACTAATCACACTACTGAGAATCGCCCATTCAAAAGGCAGTAAAGACCCTTAAATCAACCTCAGTTTAGGCCGTGTGGATACCCTCCTAGAGAGCCAGGAAGGGAGATTCCAAGATACAATGCCTATCCACGACCACAAGGAGCACCTAGGCCATACGAGCAAGGCCAATATGGACAACCTCAGTTGGTATTAGGATAGCAACCACCACTTCCACATAATGTAGTGCCAATTAAATATACTCAACCACAGGAAAACATTGAGAGAGCCATAGTGCCAGCTACGCCCTTAGCCAGTACAGAACCAACGAATCAAGGATATGAGCAAACCCTAGGAGAATACTACCCCTATGACACCAATTTGTTGGAGTATGACCAAGTTTATGACCCACAATACTATCGCTATGAGGGATATGACAACACCTATGGGCAGGAGTTTGCAACCCTAATGTACACCGCACCCAAAGCACCAGCACCCATGAGGCCACCCATTAGACCCCCTGTGCCAAAGGGACCTTGCTACAGATGTGGAGGAGACCACTTCATTAGAGAGTGCACTTGACCTTATAACCCACCACCTCTGAGGACTTGGGAAGGGTACTGCAATGAATGTGGAAAAGAACATCGATTTAGAGACTGTCCAAAGAATCCCAATAAGACTCATGACACTGCACAAATCAACATGATCGAAGTAATTGAATCATCAGGAAGTGATAAAGAGTACATAGTACCATTAAAAGCTATCACACGAGCAGAAGCTAAAGGACAAGAGAGAAAACGAGTAGACTCGCACCAGGAAAAGAATACGAACCTAGAACCCAGAATATAGGTAGTGGAAGACTCTGAAGATCCATGTGAGAGTATTCAAGCAAAGAAAACCCAAAGGTGGAAGGATAGAAGGGAAAAACTTAAAGACAAATGGATGAAAAATAAAAGCAAGGAAGACCAGAAGAATGTGAGAGATAGTAGAAACCTAAGGAATTTGAAACACGAGAAGGAAACCCAATTGTACCCCAGACACAAGAACCAAACAAGCCAGGATCTATCTTAGCAGACCTAAGACCAGATGATTTGGATATGTGGTTGAAAGCTTACCAGGCCTGGATCACGACCGGACCCAACATAGAGCAACACGAGAAACTTTACCCACATGGGGAATTAGAAAAGGAGAGACTTTCCATATGTATAAATCTCATAGAGGTAGCTCAGACCACTCTAGAAAAGACTATCCCTAACCTCCCAGAGACAAAAATACCTGAAAATCAATACAATGATTGTTTTAAAGAAAATGACCAGAAACCAAGAAGGAATGATAATAACGAAGAACTACTTAACACCCAGGACAAATCAATATCCATAGTCCTTGAATTAGAAGTTGATTGGCCAAAAGAGTTATGGACTAGGATTTGAGAAGACCTATGGAAAAAGAATGTAAATACAAGACTGCCTTTTGAGGAATTAGATGTGGAAGACAATCAACCAATTCCAAATTTGGAAGAAATATATGAAGAAGTCTCTATGCTAGATCGAAATAGGGAGGAAGCATATAGCATTTCTACCCTACCAAACTACATGGGAGAATATGAGAAAGAATCCATAATCTTCTGTGCTCCCATAGTACGAGGAAAGGAAAAGGGGTCTTCAGACAAGACCTCCCACAATCTAGCTGAACTCAAGAAGACCAAAGTATAATGTCGGTTGACTGTGAAAGAATTACTAGAGGTCAAGCCCCAAATATGGAGACAATTAGCGGGACAGTTGAAGTTAGAGCATGAGAAGAACAAAAAGGAAAGTAAGGAAACCGAAGCCCCTTCTACTATACAAATTCCTATGGATCAAGCTGGAGAATTTAGTGAAGGAGATGAGGGCAACACATGTTTACCCGTAACATACAATGGATACATGACTAAGGCCATACTAGACACAGGAGCAGGAGTAGGCATAGCCACCAAAGAGATTTGGGAGAAATGGGGAAAGCCAGCCCTGCGACCAACACGTATGAAGCTTCAACTAGCCGATGGTCATGTAGAGAGACCCCTGGGAAAAATGGAGAAAATTAAGCTAGCCACTTGTAGAGTGGAGTTTGAGCACACATTAGCTATATGCCAATTTGGAAAATCTAATAACTATGAAGTGATATTAGGGCGACCTTTCATGAGACAACTTAAGGTAGTACAAGATTGGGGAAGAGATGCTTTATACCTACAACATCAAGGAACTAATACCAAGATAAATTTGCATATGTTTGCATTTAGGGATGTACCCCCACTACAATGGAATCCCATCCACAAGGAAGAAGATGATTTGTCAGTCCATAGTGCGGTATCAAGTGAGCAATCATGGATGCATGAAGATGCCTAATTATGGATGTGTAAGGAAGGAAAGAGAGAAGAGGAAAAAACTCAAATATGGCCTATAGGACATCAAAGTTTTTTTCCCTATGCCCCAAGTAGAGGACCCTATGTATATGCCCCAAGTTTTTCCTGATGAAGCATTCGAACCACATGGTTGGATGGAGATTCTAGCCACTTTGGATGTATGCATAAATGAAGAAGTATTGACCATGAATGACTGTGTGGATGAAGAGGGTTATGATGAAAGCCTTTACGTGGTAGTTATTCAAGAGGTAGATGCATGAGAAGTATTAGAAAAGGAATGGAAGGAAGAGTACGAGAGCATAGAGATGCAAACAAAATTTGATTCAGAGGAACGATATTTAGAAGCAATCCATGCCGAGGACAAAGACGAAACATCCAAGGTGTTAGCAATAGAAGCAACTCAATTGAGAGAGAACCATGAGGAAACCATAGATAAGACTGAACCACCCCCATATCTATTTGAAGTCCTAGGACACTTCAAAAAATATGAAGTAGAGGAGAGGAAGATAGCCATTCAGATGCCTAAGGCAAGAGAAGGAGAAGCATATGACAACAAGGAACAAACAAAGAAAGTAATACTGACTGTGGAAGATGGAGAAGAAAGATGCACTTACATAGGAAAAGATGTGTTACTTGAGGAAGGAGAAGAATTGATTAGATTAATTCGAGAATATCAAGATGTGTTCGCATGGACCTATAAGGACCTCAAGGGTGTAGAACCCTCCATTTGTTCTCATCAAATACCAATGACACCTGATGCAAAATCATCAAAGCAACACCCTTACACTTATAATGATGTCTATGCAGCAAAAATTAAGGAAGAGATAGACAAGCTATTAGCAACCGGATTCATTTACGAGATAGAACACACCGAATGGGTGTCACCATTTGTGGTCGTACCCAAAAAGAACAGAAAACTAAGTGTGCATTAATATGAAGAAAGTACATGCAGCTACAATCCGAGATAGCTACCCATTACCTATCACGGATCATCTCTTGGAGAGAGTCGCAAGTAAGGAAGTCTATAGCTTCCTGGATGGATTCTCTGGACACAACTAGGTAGTTATTGCTACTGAGGACCAACATAAGACTGCATTCGTGCGTGAATGGAGTGTATATGCTTTCAGGGTGATGCCTTTTGGGCTCACAAATGTCGCTGCTACTCTCCAAAGGTTGATGTGTCAAGTCTTCAAGGAATTCCTCAGGAAGAGTATGGAAGTGTGCGTAAATGACTTATGCACCTACTCAGATCGAAGACAGGAACATTGTAGCTCAAGCGTAAGCACCACCTCCTTTACTTGTCAATCCACGGAGACGTGAGGACCGGTATGAAGACCACGAGCAAGTGAAGGCACAAGTGCGTGAGTGAAAGCACACAAACATGCACACACATACACACACACGCGCACAAAGTAAGATCAAAGAGAGGAACAATGGAAAGCTTAGATTTCCAAGAGTTCTCTTACCAAAGCTCTATTCTCTAACAAGCTAACCCCAAAAATGAGCTCTCTAGCTCTTTTTATAGTTTTTTGACTAGTTTTGGCCCTGTCCAGACCTAGTGTCCGGCCTAGTTAAAAATTAGGTTCCAGGGCTTATTTGAGGGCTCAAACGGAGTCTAAAAATTATGAAAATTGGTAGGATGATAGTTCTAATACTCCTCAAGCTCAAGGACTCCTCAGCTTGAACAAAATGGAGTTATAAAAATAGATAATGGTATTTACAATGGTTTTTAGTGATGAAAATCACTATTTTTGTAGGGGATTCTTTTGAAAATTTGACATACACTTCTTGGAGCTCCCTACTTGCTCCCTTTCCTTGTGTGTCCACCTTTTGATGTGCTTCCATGCTTTGTCCTTGACTTTGAGCTTCAACACTCCCCCCCCTCTCGAGTCTGTCGTCCCTGACAGACCTTTGTTGTAGTGGTTGTTCCAAGTAGTGCCTTGAGAGGGAGTGTCCCTTCTGTATGAACAAAAGTCATCTGACTTCCAGATGTGTCTGGTTCTTCATCTATCACTGCCAGTCTTTGCAAGTTGTAGTCTCTTGGTATGTGCTTCTGCCTTGGATTCCAGCATGACTGTGTCGTTGTGAGTCTCCGTTGATGTTTTCTAGATCTTCCACAGTTGATGTTCATAGTAGTCATGCCAAGTACTCATAACCCATATTGAGTGATGGGTAAGTGTGTTCGTGCATGGGTTGAGGAAAATATGTGCCTTGTGCACGGCCTTGTAATGTAGCCCTATGAACGCTTACTTGGAAAATGCATTGGAAGAAGTATGGTGCAAAAATTGGGGGTCTTGAGCTAAGTGCTCAAGGGTATGCCGACGAAGAGGTTTCCTAAGCTATCATGGTTATGATGTTTCGAAGTTTAAGATACTTACCATGGAGAAGGTCGATCGATGTTCATCTCTTCGTGTTGTACACTCGGCCTTTGGGATGGAACATTGTTGATGAAAGTCCATGTTGATGGTCCACTTATGAGATCTTTTGAGTGGCTGATCCTGTCTCCTCGTTTCAAAGCATCATTTTTCAAATACAGAGAATTGAATTTCTGTATATTCCTTGACAAACAACATTCGAGAACTACACCAAGCTTAGTTTCACATATTCTCTCTAGCTCACCATAAGCAGGAGTCTTCTCATCCAGTATACATACAAAGATTTGCAGGGTACCAGAGCTACCCCGTGCAGATATCTCCCTGGATGCTCTCGTACATGCAATAGTTATGCATCATTCAAGTTGCAGACCTTCAAGCTCTTCACTCCTACCATAGTAAGAGGAAACCATAGTTGTGGATGCCATGCTCATGCCAAGTTCTTGACATCTATGAGATAAGGCAGCAATTATATCATCTGCTAGCCAAGACACACTGCTATCCAAATTGATAAATGCCCAGTAATCCACAGTTCCACCTTTAACCAAGCATGACTCATTCATGTTTCATGAGCCAAACCTGGGAACAAGTGTTTCCTTTTTTTTTTTTTTTTGTTAAGGAAAAAGATATCACAAAACAACAACACAAAAGTTAGTATCAATAGAAATATTTGACATATGTCACTGTGCTCTTGTGCTTGGGATTCTTATGTGTGTCTATGCACGGCCATGTAATGTGGCCCTATATTAATGCATACTTTGGAAATGCATGACCTGAATGGTGCAAAAGATAGGGTTGTGCAAGGAGCACACGGGTGTCGCTCGTTCGAGGCTTTCGATGTTATTTGTGGAGGTTAATGCCGACCTTGGTGGAGGTATCCATTGAGTCTCGAACCGATGTAATCCTCCTTACTGGAGTCCATTTTAGAACATCATTTGGCACTGTAGAGGTCACTTCAGGTGTCTTCCTCTTTGGATGCTTTCTGAACTGTGGTATCCAGTGTGGTTGGCGCTTTGGTTCGGTGGAGGCTACTTGTACTTTTGGCTTCCAAACCCATATCATTTTTGCATGTCTTCCTACTAATGTTGAAGCGCTGATTTGATCTTCCTTTGGTCTCTGTACGTGGTTCTTACCCTTTTCTCTTTTTGGCTTCTTGGTTGAGACCTTTCGCATGTGGGAGAACATAGGTTGTTGTGGATGTAGGAGCTTCTTAGGTACCCACATCTGTAATTGCCCTTGTTGAGCTGCAGCTAACTTCTTAGGCACCCAAACTTGTTGGATACCTTGTGATTGAGCTTGTCCGAGCTGCTTCCTTCGTCTTCTTGCCTGGTTGGCTTGCCTGAATGGAATTTGTGGGGGCAAGGCAGGTGGTTGCTCTCCTTTGCATACCCATATCTGCTTCATGCTCGGAACTACTTTCTTATCGAATGGTGTCTTTCTATTTGATGTAGCAGTTGTCGTGAACGGTTGTGTTTGCTTGTGTGGTGGACTCATTAACGTGGCTACTTGATTCTTTGGAGAAGAAGAAAGATCCACCCGCCTTCGAACCTGGTCTTCCACGATTGACTCCTTCTGCATCATAGAGCTTTTGACACATACAACATCTTCTTTCATATGATTAGTCTTGGAAGAACTAAGAGAGTGTGTGGTGCCATGATCTAGGAGCATGCAGTTCTCTAATTCTAATGTAATGCATTGTTCATGAACCCAAACTTGAAGAATTTGACTTCTTAGGTTTAAGTTAACTGCATGGTCATAGATCCAATCTTGACCCCAGACAAGTGGTTCTGTAAGGTTCTCATCTTGACATACTAGCGCTTTGACTTTCATTGGAACATCTTGAAGGTAGATGGGAAGTTCCACCTCGCCCAAACAAGGGGTTTCCACACCTCCCAATCCTATGAGATAAGCTTCTATGGGATTGATGTTCAACTGCAAGTCTTGGCAGTATGAAAGTCTAACTGCACTACTTGCTGCACCTGAGTCAATCAGTGCCTTTACCGTCCTTGCACCCTTCCCTTGTCCTATATCTATGGTCACAAAGGGTCTTCGGTCAATGACTTGAGAAGTCGCTATGCCTGACTTTTGGCACATATCCATGTGATATTTTGGGGCTTTTGAGTTGACATCTAGGCCTAATCTCCTTAACTTATTTCCCCTAATACGCTCTCTGGCCTCTGCCTGTGCTTCTTCTCTCACTCTTAACTCTTCTTCTTTTCGTTTCTTAGCAATGTTGAGTCTCATTAGCATGTCCTTTGTAAGAGGTTCTTGATATAACTTGACTCTACAACCACTAATGTAGTTTGGCAAGATATCACCTTCTAAAGTAGCCAATTGAATCGTGTCGCTAGTGGAAATTCTGTTAATGATCATGGGTCCATATCCTCGTTTTTCCAACTTACGGGCATGTTGTTTTAGTGTGTAAACCAACACTAGATCACCCTCTTTCAATCCTTTATCTTTGATGTGTGCATCAAAGTATGGCTTTTGTCTTTTCTTTGCAGCATAGATGCTTGCTGCCGCTCGTAGCCTTGTCTCGCCTAAGCGTTCTAAATCAAAGATCCTAGAGGACAACTCATGTCCATGCCACTCATGCTCTTGTGCTACCTTTAATGCTGGGATTAGGAAATCTAGTGGTAGCAGAGCATTCTGTCCAAAGACCATCTGAAATGGGGTGGCATTGAGTACCGTTTTATAGGCAACTCGATAAGCCCACACAGCATGATGAAGTTGTTTGTCCCAATCAGAGCGTTTATTATTTACCAGTTTTGTCAATACGTTACAAAGGATCTTATTGGTACTCTCGGCTTGTCCGTTAGCTTGTGGGTGATAGGGGGCAGACTTCTTATGTATCACCAAGAATTCTTGGAGAAGATTTTCAATGACTTCATTCAAGAAGTGTGTGCCTCTATCGCTCACCAACTCTATTGGTAGTCCATATCTCGTGAACACATTCTCGAATAAGAACTTAGCCGTAGTCTGAGCATCATTCTTTGTTGTGGCTTTCACTTCTACCCACTTTGTAAGGTAATCTGTGGCTACAATAATATATTCTGCATGGGAGTTTCTAGCTGGGGGGTTAATAGGACCTATGAAGTCTATGCCCCATTTTGAAAATGCACGCCCTCCCATCATTGGTCTCAAAGGCATCTCGTCTTTTCTAACTGGATATTGTGCACGTTGGCATGTGTCACATTTCTTCACATAGGTATGAGCATCCATATGAAGAGTGGGCCACCAAAGTCCTAAGAATAGAATGGTCTTGATTACTCGATCAGGACCGAAGTGTCCACCTGCGACACCGCTGTGTGCAGTTTCTAAGACTTTCAAATAATCTGATTCATGAACACACAGTCTTAAGTAACCATCTTTGCCTCTTCGGTATAAGTTATCTCCTACTAAGGCATAGCCTTGAGCCTCTTGTGCCATGCTTCATCTTCTTGCTAGACTAGCCTCTTTGGGTAATCTTCCCGATCTCATAAACTCTACCAATGGAGCACTCCAATCAGGAATTAATGACACTTGATAAAGGGTGGCATGCTCCACTGGTGGTCTCTCTTTGCATATTGGACAATTCTTAATCCACTCATGTATTTCTTTGTCCATGCTAGGCCAATACACTCCTAAACGCTTCAGATTCTGCAATGTTCGTTGTTTAGAATAGTGTTTTCCTAGCAATCCTTCATGAGCTTGCTGCAACCAACTACTATGTTCATCATCCTCGACACAACAAGCTAATACACCCTCAGTATCTTGTTTGTACATGCTTCCTGCCGATATGTGATATTTTTGTGATTTTACAATTTCTTCTTGTGATGTTTTCACATTCTTATTTGCAGGGCCAAAGGTTAGGACTGGTACCAACTTATTTGCCCATTTAGGAACATCTTCTAAATTGAACAGATAAGCATCAGGTAATTCGTCAGACACTCCTTGCGGTGACTCTCCTGAAGTGATGCGAGAAAGGTGATCTGCCCGAAGGTGGGTTCTACCTTTCCTAACAACAACTTCAAAGTCATATTCCATTAGTAAGAGGAACCATCTTACTAAGCGTCCAGTATTACAAGGTTTATTGACCAAATATAACAAAGCTTGATGATCAGTGAAAAACTTGAACTTGTTGGCCAATAAATAGTGTCTAAACTTCTTCACAGCATATACCATGCCTAAGCCCTCTCGCTCAGTTGTGGTATAGTTTCGTTCAGCTGCGGTGAGTTGTCTACTAGCATATGCTATGGGCAAGTCTAAGTTACCTTCACCTGTGGGTTGTGCTAGCACACATCCTATGGCATGATTGGATGCATCCAAATGTACATGGAATGATTTATTCCAATCAGGAGTGGTCAGTATTGGTGCTGTGCACAAACGTTTCTTCAGTTCATTGAAAGAATTCTCGCATTCATCGTTCCACTCAAAAATTAGACAACAAGGCATAAAGGGGTCTAGCTATGATCGTGTACATGTGGATAAACCTACGGTAATATCCACAATGGCCCATAAAGGCTTGTACCTCTTTAACATTCCTTGGCCGTGGCAGCTCTACTATGGCTCGTACCTTATCTGCATCTGTTGAGATTCCATTCTTAGAAGCAATATGACCTAAGATTTTACCTTGATGCACCATGAACACACACTTTTCTGGGTTCAGACACACTCGATATTCTCTACACTTGTTGAAGATTTGTCTGAGCTCAGGGATGTGAAACCTTCTTTCTTGGGAATGAGCACATAAATCATCCACATACACTTCTAAGCTCTTTCGCAAGAACTCTTTGAAGACATGACACATGAGCCTTTGGAATGTTGTAGGTGCATTGGTGAGCCCAAATGGCATCACACGAAATGCAAAGATTCCACACTCTGTGGCAAAAGTTGTTTTGTGTTGATCTTCTGGGGCAATGGCTACTTGATTGTAACCTGAAAATCCATCAAGGAAGCTATAAACTTCCTTGCCTGCAACACGCTCCAATAGATGTTCTGTGATTGGAAGTGGATAACTATCTCTGATCGTAGCGGCATTAACTTTTTTAAGGTTAATACACACTCGCAACTTCTCGTTCTTCTTGGGTACCACTACAATGGGGGACACCCATTCAGTATGCTCAATCTCATAGATGAATCCAGCTTCAATCAGCCTATCAATTTCTTCTTTTATTTTGGCTGCATATGTATCATTATATGTGTAGGGCTTCTGTTTGGTGGGCTTGGCATCAGCAGTCATGGGGATAGTATGAGAACAAATTCTTTGATCTACCCCTTTCAAGTGTCTATAGTGCCACGCAAACACATCCCTATATTCCCTTAATAGAGCTACAAGCTCCATTTCTTCTCTTGCACTTAGGTCATCTCCTATATATGTGCATCTCTCTTCGTTCTCTTCGATGGTCACTACAATCTTCTTGGTCTTTTCTTTATTATCATATGATTCTCCTATGATGTCCTCTCTCTTAGGCATTCGTACCAAAATTTTGCGGTCGTCAACTTCATATTTCTTGAAGTTTTCTGGTACTTCAAACAATGATTCCTCCTCTTCTTGTTTCACTGCTTTTCTTTTCTTTTTCTTTTGACTGCTCTCATTTCCATCTTTTGAATTTACCGTTTTAATACTTGTGAGAGGTTCTTCTTCTTTCTAGGTGAACACTCCTATATCTTCTAGATAGTGCTGCTCTGAGTTAAAGCAACTATCCATCACAATGGACTCTATATCATCGTCATTCTCTTCTTCTTCTATGACATCACTAGGGTCGCATTCTTCTAGCAAGGGCTGACACATGAACACTGAGATATCATAACCCTCCTCATCACAATGAGGTGTCCATTGTTCTTCATTGACAGCAATGTCCATGGTGGCTAAGATTTCTGGCCAGCCATGAGGCTCAAATTCCTCATCTGGAAAGATCATCGGTGTATAGGCTGGGTCTTTAATTGGTCTATCTCCTGGCGAAGTTCCTTCTTCTCTTGCCTTTAAACGTTTTTCCTCTTCCTCTGCGACCTTGCACATCCACAAATGAGTATCTTCATGCAACCATGATGGATCACGTGAACTTTCAGAATGCACAGAGATGGAATCCTCTTTCGCTTTGTGGATAGAATTCCATTGTAGGGGTGGTACATCTCTGAAGGTGTAATCCTTCAAATTGACCTTGGTGGTGACCCCTAAGTGCTGTAAGTACAAGGAGTTAGTTCCCCAATCCTATACTATTTGCAATTGTCGTAGGAAGGGTCTTCCTAGGATCATCTCATAGACATTATTTTTCTCAAAGTCACATATAGCAAATGTATGTTCAAACTCCACACCACAAGTGGTTAGAGTTATCCCTTCTAGCAATCCTAGAGGTCTTTCAAAATGACCATCAGCCATTTGAAGCTTCATTCTAGTTGGTCTTAATGTGGGCTTGCCCCATTGCTTCCACAAGGAGGTGGTCGCAATAGCAACACCAGCACCTGAATCTATGATTGCTTTGGTTGTGTAACCTTGGTAGGTGATTGGAAGATAAGTATTACCTTCTTCACCCTCACACATGTCCCCTATTTTGTCTAGAGGTATCTCTGGTACTTTTTGCTTAGAGCCTGTTTTTGGCATATTGGACTCAAGTTCTGGAACCTGATCCTTCACATGATTCCATAGCTCAGGTTTTGCTTTGAGCAGCTCTTTTACAGTGAGGTGACACTGAACCTTAGTGTTCTTCACGACATCAGTGTTCCTTGGAACCACTGAGTCCTCATTTCTTACCAGTATTGTGGGAGCTCTAATCTGGAGAGATTCAGATTCCCATGGACCTGGAAATTGAGGCAGTTCTTCTAGGGTATTAGATTCAAAATCTAATCTTTCATCTTCTTGTTGTTCTGCTTCATCTCCGTAAATAGATGGAATGACTTGGGGAAATTGATCATGAAGATCATCAATCTCAGGAATAGGAGGGGAGTTACCCTTCTCCTTGGCCCATTTCTCTTCTTGTATTTCCCACAAGAACTCTTGAGAGTACTGTTGAATTGAAGGAGGTGTTCCAGCATCTGTGGAATTAGGAACATAAGCTCCCATTGGTGGTGAGCTTCCTCTTTCAATAACTGGTTGAGCCTGTGGAGGTAAAGAAACTTGTGGTTTGTTTACCAATTGCTCTAATCTTTCTAGTAAGCCTTGGAAATGCAAATCCGGTTTGACAAAGTTTGTCTGATTGAACTTTTGACTAGTCTTGAGTATAGCTTGAGCTTTTTCTACCATTTTCATGCACATTTTCATCCGTTCAATCTCTAAATCTGCTCTAGGGTAACTCTTGTCTAGGTTCGTAGCTGTAGGACCTTCTTGAAGTCGAGCCTGGTAGGCCTTGAACATCATGTCCAAGCCTTCTGGGGTTGGATCTGCAAGAACAGACCCTGGTTGCAGTCTATTTACAATGGGAGGTGGGGTGGGATGAGGTGGAGTGGATGGAGTTTCGGCATGCGAGGGGCTTTGAGATGCAATGTCTTCTATTTTTGTTTTCGCTTCTTTTAAGCTTTCTTCTAGTTCCGATAACTTTTTATTCCACTTGCGATTGGCCTTCTCTCTGGTATCCTTCCATGTTCTTGTTTTCCTCTTACTAAGCTCTCCTGATTCACTCGACTCTGATTGTTCTGCTGGTTTATCCTGTTTTAAGGCTTGTGCTCTAGTGACAGCTTGTATAGGAGCCACATTGCTACTACTTGAACTTGAATCTGCCACTAAGCCTACCACATTAATGGGTGTAATCTTGGGTGCACTGGAGGGGTTTCTTGGACAATCTCTAGGGAGATGGTCTTTTCCACAATCAGGACAAAAAGCCTGTATTGTGATAGCCTGTCCTTGACTCGGAGATGGTGGGTGGGGACAGTCACGAATGAAATGGTCACCTTGACATCTGAAACAAGATCCTCTAGGGGCTTGTGTTCTCATTTGTCTCAATTGGGGCCTAGGGTTAGGATTTTTGTACATGACATTGGAGTATTTTGGCTCCCAATTTTGCTCCATAGGTGGTGCCTCATATTGATACGAGTAAATCTCACTATGTTCAGGTGACTTTGTATAATAAGCATGTGGACTACCTTCATGGGAGTAGTCTGAACTATGAGCATGAGAGTCATTATCTGGTATCAATGGGGTTAGTGGCACCAATGCTCTATTTGGATTTTCCTCTCCCACAGCATATTTGACTAGAATCACGTTGGCAGGAGCTGGTGGTTGGTTTCCCAAGACTGGTTGTGGCCTATATTGTGCCTGATATTGCTGTTGTGATCTATAATATGGCTGTTGGTATTGGTTTTGATACCTACATGGTTGGTAAGGTTGTTGATAATTCTGTCTAACAGCCTGCCTATTATAGAGACAATCTTGAGCTGTGTGGTTCATATATTTTCTCTCAATAGTGCAATATGGAGCATTCCTTTCTCTCATGTTTTGGTTGTGCAATGGGCATACATTAGCCATGTGGTCGCCTCCGCAAGTATAACACCGATTCACTAGAGTGACTCTCTGTGTTTTTTTATTTTGGACTCCCAGCTTCTTGGCAACTTGCTCAGCTATCTCCTCTATTTCCGTGGAGATTTTTGAAGCATGACTAGTAGAACTATCTGAATCCTTATAGATTTTGGATAATCCTAACTCCTCACCCAAGTTATCTTCTATGTCAATGCATGTCCGCACGCACTCTTCTATGGATCTAGGCTCTTTCAAGTATACATATGATCTTAACTTTGTGCTCAGTAAGCCACCTAAGAACAAAGCCACTTGTTTGGCTGGTGTGGGTAGCTCTGGAGCAGGGCATCTTTCTAGGTACTGTCTAAACCTTCTACCTACTAGTCGCACTGTTTCGTGGGGTGTCTGCTTGAAGCTGTGGATCAAAGATGAAGTGTTATGCCTGATACCACTCTTGGAAAATTCTACAATGAATTCGTCTAGCAGTTGACCTATATCGCGATAGTTGCGACTACTCAGTGGTTGAAACCAAGCTAAGGCAGTGCCCTTAAGAGTCAAACCAAATGCCTCGTACTGGGTGAACAAATCCTCAACCTGTTCAGCTCTTAACACTTGTTTGAACTCGGCCACATGATCATAAGGATCTCCTGACCCGTCAAAATAATTCTTCATTGCCTTGATCACTTGAGTGGGTCTAAGGGTTCTTGGGTGCTCTCGGGGTCTAGGCAATGGAAAATCATGTTCATCTCTTTGTTGCCTATGTGCTTGATATCTCTCTCTTTTAGGTCTTTCATTTTCAAATCCTGACCTATTCCTGCCCACTGTGTGTGCAAAACTTACCTCCGGTCTCTCTCTAGTTCTTTCTCTCTGGGCTTCATGAGCTTGGGATGATCATACTCCTTGGAGGCCATGGGAAACATTGGATCTTGGTGGAGGGAAAATCAATTCATTCTTCTAAGTATATGCATGTCCATCATGTTCTGTTACCAAGCAAATTTTCTCTGACGTGTTATCCAGGTAGACAACTTTGCCTGGTATCTCTGGATCCTTGAACTCGTAGATGATGACTATGCCGAATTGGCTAGGTTGTTCTGGCTTGAATCTCCAAAAGGCTTCCTCTGTTTCTCTATTCACAAATAGTTCTATGCTTTTGTTGTCTTGAGGGATCCAGTCTGGAGTGATCACTCTGGTCAAAACTGACTTGCCTCTAGGAGTCTGGGGTCCTTGTCCTACATTTCCTTGTTCTAGGTCTCCTATCTCATTCTCATGAATGATATTTCCAAACTCATCGGTCCTATCTGGTTGGTTGGTAACCACATACATGGTTCCTTCCTTATCAATGTATGAACCCTCTTCGAACTTGACCACCGGGTGTTCAAGTCCAAAGGATTGATCTGGATTTTTGAGTTGGACCACTGATCGCCTCAGGCCATCCTCATAGATGCGAGCACCTAATCGGTTAGTCCGAATATATTCCAACTGTGTCTTATAGGGACCTTCTGGTGTTTGTAGATGGGCAGTCCCTGAGCCACCTGCAGGTTTTCCCATGCTAAAAGACATTTCTGAGTCACTTGTGTCTGAACTTAGTCCGTAAGGATGACCACTTAGTTGTTGTGCCCAAGACTTAGCTGTATGGTTGACACTGGATTGAGAAGATCTAATGCTTTGTCTATCCTTTCCTAGGTGTCTAGCAGATCTGAGGTTCATAAGCTTTGGCTAAGAGTCCAAAATTTCCCCTTCGTCTGGTTCAAAAATCCTTTGGAGTCCCCTTGGGTTCTTGGTTCCACCGGAGGGTCAACTTCAAAATATCCTATCTGAAAATCAACACAGTATTCTTATAAAAAATAGTTGACGCCGTGTAGGATTCGAAACGAGCTTTCCAACGAGCTATAGAGCTCAAAAAATGGACTTTGGATGAAAAAGTTATGTCAATTCAGGCTCCTGGGGGTCAAAACAGGCAAACAGGACCTTTTGGAAAAATTCGCGATTTTGTGAACTTCAAGAGAATCGCGATTTTGTGAATCTCAAGAGAATCGTGATTTTGTGAATCAGAGAATCGCGATGCTGTGAAGTCAAAGAATCGCGATGTTGAGCACAAAATCGTGTTTTTGAAAATCGCGATGTTGAGCATAAAATCATGTTTTTGAAAATCGTGATGTTGAGCACAAAATCGTGTTTTTGAAAATCGCGATGTTGAGCACAGAATCGTGTTTTTGAAAATCGCGATGTTGAGCACAAAATCGTGTTTTTGAAAATCGCGATTTTGTCTCAGAGAATCGTGATTCACAAAATCGTGTTTTTCATACCGTGTTTTTTGACATGAAAATCGCGATTTTGTCTCAGAGAATCGCATTTTCACAAAATCGTGTTTTTTGCTGAAAATCGTGATTGGTGAGAATCGCGATTTTGAGCACAATCACAGAATCGTGTTTTTGACATGAAAATCGCGATTTTGTCTCAGAGAATCACGTTTTCACAGAATCGTGTTTTTGCTAAAAATCGTGTTTTTGCTAAAAATCGTGTTTTTTGCTGAAAATCGTAATTGGTGAGAATCGCGATTTTGAGCACAATCATAGAATCGTGTTTTCTCAGAATTGTGTTTTTGACATGAAAATCGTGATTTTTTTAGAATCGTATTTTTTTGGCTGAAAATCGTGATTTGTGAGAACCGCGATTTTGAGCACAATCACAGAATCGTGTTTTTGACATGAAAATCGTGATTTATGAAAATCGTGATGTTGAGGACAGAATCGTGTTTTTGAAAATCGCGATTTTGAACAAAAATTCGTGTTTTCACAGAATCGCCTTTTTCACAAAATCGTGTTTTTACTGAAAATCGTGATTAGTGAGAATCGCGATTTTGAGCAAAGAATCGTGTTTTCACATAATCGTGTTCTCACAACATCGTGATTCTCAGAATCGTATTTTTGGCTGAAAATCGTGATTTATGAGAATCGCAATTTTGAGCACAATCACAGAATCGCGATTCTGAGAATGACCACAGAATCGTGATCCTTTCAGCCAACTTTTAGGCGGGAAACAGAAAATCGTGATTTTTCAAAAAATTTTGAATTTCACAGAATCGCGATTTTCATCACAGAATCGCGTTTTTTGGCGGGAACTTCGAATTTTTGAGCGCCGAGCAATGGCAAGCTCCGTATGTGCAGAAAATCATGAAAAAACGCAGCGCTTGCTCTCCCTTGCACCTCTTATCTCCCTCCCACACAATAATGCATGAAGAATGGTATGGAAATGGTGAAAATGCACTAAAAAACAAGAAATTTCTATGAAGAAGAAGATGAAAGAAGGTGGAGATGATGATGATGATGAAGATGAAGAGGAAAAAAAAACAGAAAATGAACTGAAATGACAGTTTTTTTACCTTCCAACGTCGCAAATCTACGATCTTACCATCATAACGCTCGTCCTCGAAGCTCTCTCCCCGGCAACGGCGCCAAAATTTGGTGTAGCTCAAGCGTAAGCACCACCTCCTTTACTTGTCAATCCGCGGAGACGTGAGGACCGGTATGAAGACCACGAGCAAGTGAAGGCACAAGTGCGTGAGTGAAAGCACACAAACATGCACACACATACACACACACGCGCACAAAGTAAGATCAAAGAGAGGAACAATGGAAAGCTTAGATTGCCAAGAGTTCTCTTACCAAAGCTCTATTCTCTAACAAGCTAACCCCAAAAATGAGCTCTCTAGCTCTTTTTATAGTTTTTTGACTAGTTTTGGCCCTGTCCAGACCTAGTGTCCGGCCTAGTTAAAAATTAGGTTCCAGGGCTTATTTGAGGGCTCAAACGGAGTCTAAAAATTATGAAAATTGGTAGGATGATAGTTCTAATACTCCTCAAGCTCAAGGACTCCTCGGCTTGAACAAAATGGAGTTATAAAAATAGATAATGGTATTTACAATGGTTTTTAGTGATGAAAATCACTATTCTTGTAGGGGATTCTTTTGAAAATTTGACATACACTTCTTGGAGCTCCCTACTTGCTCCCTTTCCTTGTGTGTCCACCTTTTGATGTGCTTCCATGCTTTGTCCTTGACTTTGAGCTTCAACAAACATATATCAGAGTTACGAACAATATTTGAAAAATGTCGACAATATAGAGTGTGTATGAATCTTGAGAAGTGTTTCTTCATGGTGAGACAAGGGAAAATCCTAGGACACATTGTATCTAGGAATGGAATCTCTACCGACGAAGATAAAATCAAAGTAATACTCGAACTTCCAAGACCTAAAAATGCTAAGGAAGTGCAAGCGTTTATGGGTCATTGTGGATATTATCGAAGATTTATTCACATGTACGCTATAATTGCCAAACCATTTTATGGATTGTTGACCCAATTCACACGGACGAATGCGAGAAAGCATTTAATGAACTGAAAAAAAGACTAAGCACAGCACCAATTCTAAAAACACCCAACTAGAATAAGCCTTTCCATATTCATGTAGATGCCTCCAACTATGCAATAGGTTGCATTCTAGCTCAACCGATAGATCAAGGAAAATTGAACCATCCTATTGCATATGCGAGTAGACAACTAAATCAAACTGAAAGAAACTATACAACTATTGAACGAGAAGGTTTAGGGATGGTATATGTAGTAAAGAAATTCAGACACTATCTTCTAGCCAACAAGTTCAAATTCTTCATAGATCATCAAGCCTTATTGTACTTAGTCAATAGACCCTGTAACACGGGAAGGTTAGTGAGATGGTTCCTATTATTGATGGAGTTCGACTTTGAAGTGATTGTAAAAAAAGGAAATACCCATGTGAGAGCTGATCATCTATCTAGGTTAACACATGGAGAACCACCTAATGGAGTATCAAATGATTTACGAGACACTTACCTATTCAATTTGGAAGTATGTCCTAAGTGGGTAGAAAAGCTAATTTCAATACTCACCCATGGACCACAACACTCAATTAACAAGGAGATTAGGAAAGGAATTCTGCAGTCACGTAACTTATACATCGTAGCAGGAAGTGTGTACCATAAAGAACCCAATAGTGTATTGTCTAGATGTGTAGACGAAGACGAACAGAAGAACTTGATTGAACAAGCGCACGTAAACAAATGGAGAATGCACAAAGGAATTCATGGAACTCTAAGAAAATCAAAATGATTAAGAGTCTATTGGCCTGAAATGCCTAAGGACGTTCATGAGTATGTGAGTAGTTGCATGGAATGTCAAGAAACTACTCCAGAGACCATACATCATTACCCTTCTCGACAATAGCACCTAGCTAAAGTAAGACAGTTAGTGAAATTCTTAAAGATATGGGAGCATGAGGAAGGAACAAGTTTAGCTAGAAAACCATCCCTAGAAGAAATAAGTAAGGACTATGTTATCTTGGGGAGACAATTATTCAAAAGAGGAAAAAACAATCAGCTACGACTATGTGTGCATGAAGGAGAGTACTTACTCATATTAGAAATGGCACATGCAGGTGCTGCAAGAGGACATTTTTCAGCCGAAAGAACTGTAAAAATGATTCTTTTTGTAGGCTTGTGGTGGCCAACTCTACATATGGATGCAGACATGTATGTACAAAGTTGTGAGGTATGCCAAAGAGCTAAGTACCCTATTAGATGAGATGACATGCCTTTGAGACCTATGGTTTGCACGAGAGCCTTTTCCAAATGGGGTATTGATTTCATGGGACCCATTAATCCACCAGCCAAAGAATCACACGCAGAGTACATAATAGTGGCAACAGACTATCTAACTAAATGGGTAAAAGCAAAGGCAACTAGAAAAAACGATGCTCAGACCATAGCTAAGTTTCTTTTTTAGCACATCTTTACTCGCTTTGGACTATCTATAGAGATAGTGAGTGATCGAGGAACTCACTTCATTAACGAAGTAATAAAGTCCTTGATGAATGAATTCTTAGTTATTCATAAAAAATCAGCCTCGTATCATCCTCAAGCCAACGGTCAAGCAGAAAGTTCCAATAATGTGTTGTGCATTGTATTGACAAAGATAGTCAATAGTGGAAGGTCAGATTGGGACAAACAATTGCATCATGCAATTTGGGCCTTTTGTGTGGCTTACAAGATGGCAATTGGAACTACGCCATTTAACCTAGTGTATGGACAGAATGCAATCCTGCCAATCAATTTTTTGGTGCCTACTTTAAGAGTAGCACAACAGTATGAATGGACAGGGCATGAACTGTCCAAGCAACTTGAACAGATCGAGAAGTTATAGGAAACAAGACTACAAGCTGTTGCAGGAATTTATGCCGCAAAAGGAGAAAGAAAGCATATTATGATGCGCACATCAAAGACAAAGGCATGAAAGAAGGAGACTTAGTCCTAGTATATACCTTGAAGAAACATGCCAAGAAACTACAAAAACGTGGATATGGACCCCTACTGATGAATAGAATCTTGACAAGTGGAGCCTTCCGTCTAGCCACACTAGACAGAGATGTACTTCCTAATTACATAAGTGGTTGTCGAGTAAGCGATTTATGGAACCATTGACGGATCAGATGTTAGCACGACTCATAGGAGCGCAAAATTAGAAAAAGGAGGAAGAGAGAATTAGAGAAGAAGCACGCAAAGAAGCCCTAGAGCATATCAAAAAACGAAAAGAGTGGATAAAGCAAAGGGATGAACGATATTTACAAGGGGAAGAACCAATTCCCATGGCCAATTACCAAGTTCAACAAGCCGATACAAAGAACCTCAGCATATCTCAACCATTTGAACCTAAGGATTGGAACTACTGAATACCAGTTGATAGATGCATTGATAGACTCACGAGCAGCACTAAGCTGCATACAACTGACGATTATTACGCATTTTCAAATGACCATAAACCCCACTAAAGCACACATGATAGGCATAGGAGGCCAAGTCATAGAATGTGCTAGAGAAGCCAACATATCCCTTCACCTAGGAAATTACATGATGGAGCAACGAGTTTTGGTATGTAAAGATGAGGATTTAATAGAAAAGTTGATCCTAGGGCAAGATTGGATTATTAAGAATGAAGTGAGCATTCATCTAACTCAAGGATACATCTCAGCCAAAATAGGGCATAAGGAAATCTTTAGCCTGTTAGAAGAAAGACTTTCTTGCATGCCTAAAGCCATCAAGCATGAGAAACAAACCCTAGAAGAGGGGTTAGAAAACGAATCAATCAAGACCACACCCAAAGGATGCCCTAGGCTAGAATTACCAACAAATATGAATGTGTCATTTGAACATGTGCCTCCTTTTCCTATGAGAGGTGAACTGAAGAAAGCTAGTGAGAACAATACTCCTAAAATTATCTACACCAAAGGAAAACCATCCAAATGGAAGTCTACTACTCGAACATCATATCCAGGGAATACTTGTTTACAATGGGCTCGGAAGGATCAAATGACTAAACCAGATGATCCAACTCAAAAGTAGACCAGTCATTCCGTCCAAACGAGGAGAGACAACCACTACTCACCACCACCATCTGAATCACCAAGACTCCTAAGTGTATGGCTTCCAAAATCATTAGTAGAAGCCCAAAAAACATGGCAGCATATGTGGATTGTGAAGAAGGTCAGACAGACTGCAAGTCAAGAGCTAGACAAGTGAGAGGAATGGTGAAAGAGCAAGACAATGAAGCCCAACAAGACCAACCAAAGGTACGAGAGGAACACGACATCACCAAACTTCAAGAAAGAAAAAGGAAAAGTCTAGCAGACAACAAAACCAAGAGAAGATGAAGCCTCAAACATCAACTACAAAATGGATATGGAGACCCAAGAGGCTGCTAGGACAGGAACAACCAATTCACAGGATTCCACTTGCACGCATGAAGAGTCAATGGCAGCGGAGCCCTCTCCCTTGGATGTCACTTTTCAAGGTAGTACTACCAAATCAACCACTAATGAAGAGGAGGAAAGAGAGCGAGAGATACAACTACATATATGACAACCGCACAATGAAACTATACACGTGGAACGAGGAAGAGACGTACGTATCGGGGAAGAACCAAGTATCCCCAAAACATGGTTGAATGTGGATGTCGCTAAATTGAAACCAGTTGTAAAGTAGATGATACAAACTGCTATGGACACTCAACATCTAATGCTTGAAGTAGATGCAGATTATGATAAGGACATGCGAGAGAAAAGCCAATTCATGGTAATAAGTGAGAGCTTATCTGCAAAATTAATTCAAGCTCAACAGGCACTCTCGGCCAAGGAAACAGAAATCAAAGAAGCCCAAGATAGAGGTGCCTCACTAGAGAAGGAGAACCAACAGCTTCGAGATCAACTGAATGAGTTGAAAAAAAAATATGAAGGTGGTGAAGCAAAGAAAGTAAGAATGAATGCACGAAGTAAGTTGCTCAAAAGTCAAATCAAAGTATATATGGAGGAAGCAGACACTTTAAGGAATAGGAATAAAGAGCTTATGACTGCCATATTATGTAATCAACCCATCGAAGCACCTGAAATGATTGAACACAACACAAAAGCATTGGAGGATCAAATCGAAAGGTATGAAGATCAGCTAAAAAAAGAGCAAACCATCATAGTGGAATGGGAAAAAAGATATATGGAAGACACCAATGAACTCAGGAAAAAATGGAAGATGGCGGAGAATAAATTCCTTGATCAATGCAATGAAGACACTAGCCAACTGGCTATCATAGGAGAAGAACTCTTGAAGAACCAGGATGCAATCACGCGAGCCACTGAAGAAATTAAAGCAACACGTAACCGTGGGGACACCAGTAGTTCCAAGCTCCACAACGGCTACTGAGGAGATTGAGGTACGTCCTCTTTCTCCCCCCATGCATCATTCATCGATAAGGGAGGAAACAGAGCCCACACTAAGAGACATAATCAGGCTATTGTAGAACTAAGCTGAAATGAGCGAGCACTACTGGTGTCCCAGCTTACGAAAGAATTTGAAGAACAGGTAATCAAAGTAATGAGACAAGCAAAGATTGAGAGCAAGAGCCTAGAACAAATTTTGAAACCTTTCAATATACCCTACGGATTACTTAAAGAAGAGACACATCATTATATAAAGAAGACCACCAATAAAGAACCAGATAGCAATCTACAGTTCAACATGCAGACATTTACCTATACACAAGAGGAATTCGATAAAGCAGATCCTATCTGGAGATGCAAGTTTTTGGAAAAGAACTCTACGTTACGAGTGCACTGGGAATCGGCACCCTATCTGCTTCAAGTTAACCCATCTTTTTGCCCAGTACCTCGAAGATGCTCCTAGACGCAATTTCGGGAAGCACAGCACCAGGGAAGCTTAAATAATCAATGGCTAAATTATCCACTATTATCGACTCCCCCACGTAACTATTTACCAACAGAAGAATACATGGTGAAGACTCTCGAGTTTTGGATCGCCAGATATGCCACGGTACTGCATCTAGCCATCAAGATGACCAACAAAATTTTGAGTATGCTCCTTACTATAATAAAGGTGTTTCAACATGCTCAGTATACCTTTTTGAGTTTCATCGGAATAAACTAGGGATCAGATGCACTAGTGTTTGATTTATCTACTATCCCTAGTCACTTAACGCTCATGGCTATATACTCCAGACTTATGTTTTTTCCAAGTCCATATATGCAAACATTCGAAGAATCATTCTTTACTGGATTCTTTGAAATGGATCCGGAGATCTTTGCAAAAATATCTTCTAACTTAAATGCGCAACTGGTGGCCTACAATTTAAGCTTTTTTGCAGACCATAGACAGGCACCAGATGATGGCATAAAGTCAAGTCAATGGAAGGAATTGATGATATGTCAAGAAAATTCACTTAACCATAAAGAGCAGAAAGTCATCCAAACATATGCACGTCACCACAAAAAGCTTGTCGGGGACGACAGAGTTCAGGAGGAGGGACATGTGGAGGGAGAATCAAGCGAAAAGAGAAGAAGAAGAAGATCAAAGACCAAAATGGCTCAATGAAGAAAAAGCTCATCAGGAAAAGAACAACCCTCTGCCCAAAGCCTCGCAAGAGCACGCATCAGGTGACAACACCAAAGAACCAAGTCCTGAGGAATGGAAATAAAGAAAGATAACAACCAGGAATTTCATGGGAGGTTGCACATAGCTTCCTCATCCACCAGGTGCATGCGATGGAAAGAAATGAACAGATCAAGCCATGCACCTGGTCCCAAAGGATTTCAAAGAAGATTTAAAAACAGGGCCTTTGAAACATAATGCTAACTTAGAAGAAAGCAAAGGCCGACAAAGTAATGTGTGCAATGGAAAGAACTAAACAGGCTTTAGGAAACACAACAGTGGGAAGCACACCACAAGCAAGGATGGATCAAGGCCAACAATTATCCATGAAGAAGTGCAAGAAGACATCCAACCGATCTTGATCCCAAGAAGGTGCTTCAACCTCTGGATCTTCGGAAGGTCCAGATCGAAGGCTATAAGTTCAGACCTTCATACCTTCCGTCTGGTGCTGGCAGTGCAGATACAAAGAGGTGATTGGAAAATTAGACTACAAAGCTATTGTAGTCCATCTTCACTAGTTGTGTGTGTGATAGCCCGACTTAACACAGCAACCCTGAGTTATAGAGGTTATTGATGAGCTAGACTACAAATCGATTGTAGTTCATCTTCAAGGGTTGCATGTAGTTAAAAGAAAAGAAGAGGCCAGCTCGACTATAGCTATAGACAAGCTGCAGACAAGAACCAAAGCCTATCAACGGACGACAGAGACAAAGAGGGGGAGAGTGTTGCAGAGAAAGAGGCACAAAAGAGGAGCCCCAAAATTTTCAAATTAATGGGCATAAATTTTCTTCTTCAAAATTCTAGGAAATTCCCTCGAAACTATGTAAATGCACTAGAGGAGTCCTCTAGATACATAAGCCACAAACCCTTGTAACATAATTCTTGTAAATTAGTAGGAAAATAGAGATTAGTCAATAAAGTGTCGGTCTCTTGTGTGAAAGGACTATTTTTAGGGCACATGTATATAAGTCACTTTGTGACTCTTTGTAAACACTTTTTGCCATTTTGAAGAAGAAGAGCAAAAATTCGAATTTGCTTCTTTCCTACTGATTTCCACCTTCTCTATGATCTTTAGTGTGTGTTATGCTTGGAATGTGTGTGTAGGACTGTTAGCTATCCCTTCCCACCATTTTCAAACTACTGTAGTGTGTGTGTGAGCCACCACGAGTTGCGGAGCGAGTGTTGGTGTTTCCTGCCATTCACTGTTTTGTGCATAATTTGAAGAGCGTTTGTTAGATTCAAGTGAGAATGCACCAATAGATGTGTCTCATCGAAACAGATCTATTGCCCATATTTGGAGTTCGAGGCTGGGAGAAAAGTTAGAATTTGTGCTTACTACTATAAGTGGTATCGCGACATGCATTTTCAAAGAGTTAGTGAGTTGGAGAGGTGGATAAGTCTTTTCACATGCATTGTTGTTCAGCCACTTCACTTTCCATCATGTGCGCACACGTCCTCATACACTTCGTTCATGTGGTTCTTCAGATTGATAATTAAACGTGTATCAATCCATCATTGTATGCACTTCTAGGGCAATTGAGATTTAGTCTCATCGACGCAAGTCCCTAAGGCTTCACGACTTAGGTACACATACACCCACGAAAGTGACCCCCATCAATGTGATAGGAATAGTTCAACACACTGAAGGTTCCATACCCTAGTACATACCCATCCAAGCGATAACTAGAGCCCAAGCGCAAAGACAGATGCAACCAGAGACCCTCGAAAGAATAGCTAAAGCCAATGAGGTAGAAGAATCAATAGGAAAGAAGACAAGAACCTGGAAAGAGTCAAGACAGCAACATAAGAGAAAATGGAGCAAAAATATTAGCGAGTTAGAAGAAAGCTTGAGGGAAACCAGAGCTAAGATTTTAGAAATGGCATCACAAGAGGCTGAACCAAATTTGGTAACTCCAAAGCCAGGATCAGTATTAGCAGATCCCACCTCAGAAAATTTTGACATGATGCTCAAAGATTATCAGGCTAGGGTACAAGAAGGACCACAGGTAGGAGAATCCAGAAAGAACTACCCTAGAGCTGACTTGGAAATAAAGAGAACCAAACTATGCATGAAAATGGTAGAATTAGCCTAGACAATGTTTGAGGCATCCCAGTACCTCAATTGGGGAGTTAAGGGTAAACCCATCTAGCACCCAAACTAGGCCAGAGGAGCACTTAGAGACAACTTTATCTGAAAGGGCTAGGTCGGACTTAGAAGATCATCAAACAGCCTACATGGATTCACATGCCATCCTGAGAGAGATCCAAGAAGAAAGATGGAGGCAGGAACATGAAACACGACCACCTATACCCGAGATTGATGACTCAGGAGAACAGTTCCTTGCCAACATCCCATCTATCTATGGAGATCAGGTAGAGGATAGGTCTAGTGAGCACACAAGTTTTGAATCTAACTCCTTGCAAGAGTTACCTCACTTCACCAGACCTTGGGAAGACAGATCAATCCAAGTAAGAGCCCCCATTATTCTAGTTAGGGGAGAAGACTCAATTCTTCCTAAAACATAGAAGCTATTAGGAACACTAGAGTTCAATGCCATTTGACTTTGGAGGAGCTATTGAAAATCAAACCAGAACTATGGAAACATGTAGCAAACCAATCTCCAGAGATAGCTACAACTTCCTCTAGACTAGGAGTACGAGGGAAGGTACCTAAAATACCCATAGACAAAGCGGGAGATGTGAGTGTAGGAGAGGAAGGTAATGGTTATTTGCCTATCACTTACAAAGGTTACACCACCAAAGCCATCTTAGACACGGGCACAGGAGTAGCTATTGCTACCACTTCTTTGTGGAAGCGTTGGGGTAAAACAACCCTTAGACCTACTAGGATGAGGCTGCAGATGGCTGACGGGCACATAGATAGACATTTAGGACTACTGGAAGGAATTACCTTGTCCACCTGCAGGGTAGAATTTGATCACACTTTTGTGATATGTGATTTTGAGAAGAATCAAGCATATGAAATGCTTCTAGGTAGACCTTTCATGCAACAATTGCAAGTGGTACAAGATTGGGGAGCCAACTCTTTGTACTCGCAACACTTAGGAGTAACCATGAAAGTAATCCTCACGGACTACTCACACAGGGATGTACCACCCTTGCAATGGAATACTGTACATAGTAACAAAGATGAGGAGGAGTCAGTACATTCCTTAGCATCAGATACATCATGGCTGCATGAGGATATGCACCTATGGATGTGTAAAGTTGCAGCAAAAGAGGAGGAGCGACCGAAAGCAAGAATGTCCGGAACACGACAAACCTCTAGAGCTATTGAAGATCCAGCATACACACCAGTAGTGTTTCCATATGAGGAATTCGAGCCCTATGGCTGGGCAGAGATTCTTGCGATGATGGACATAGCAATAAACGAGGAACAATGGACCCCCCATTGTGACGAAGATAGCTATGATATATCCATCTTCACTGTAAACCTTACAAAGGAGGAAACTAAAGGAGATAAACTCGAATGTGAGACTTCAAAGAGGAGCAAGCAAGTGAAAGAGGAAGAATGGAAAGTAGACTCTAATACACCTGAATGTTCAACTGAAGAGGAATTTTTAGGTTGGGTAGAAGCCATTTCCTTAGACCACGCAACCCCTAGGAAACGAGCTACAAAAAGCCTACCTTTTTAATGTTGAGATTGTTCCTGAATGGGCAAAGCCATTAGTTCTAGTATTGACATAAGGACCTCGGAATTCTCAAGTGAAAAAGGAGGTAGTGAAGCACAGAGAGACCAAATCATCGCTGGTAGTATCTATAGGCAGAATCATCATAATATCCTTGCTTGTTGCGTAGAAGAACAGGAGTATGCCAACTGGTTGCAACTAGTACATGTAGGAGCACTAGAGCAACATCATTTGAGACAAGGGACATTACTGAACTTGAAAAGGTTAGGTGTATACTGGCCCTCAATGGAAAAAGATGTCCAACGACTTTGCAATGAATGTCCGAAGTGTTGTAATAGACCATCGATAGAACATGCCACTCTATACCATGTGGCCCTAACACCAGATTGGAGTGAACCTTTGGTTAACTATCTGAGGACGAATACTTTCCCAGAAGACATGACTATGGCACTTAAACGAAGTCTATTGCAGGAGGATCAAGATTATAAACTCATTGGTCATAATTTGTATAGACGAGGGAGAGATGGTTATCTGAGGATATGTGTGCACGAGAGTGAATATCTCAACCTCTTGGAAGCTGCCCATCAAGGTGTAGTAGGAGGCCATTTTGGACCTGACCATGTTATTAAGGCCATACTATTTTCAGGATTATGGTGGCCCATTCTCCATATGGACGCCCACACATATGTAAAACGATGTGACGTATGTCAAAGGGCTCGGTATCCTATATGCAGAGACGAGATGCCCCTATGTCCCATGATGGGAGGGCGCGCATTTTCAAAATGGGGAATAGATTTTTTTGGACCTATTAACCCCCCCGCAAAGAATTCCCATGCCGAGTATATCATAGTTGCCACATACTATCTCACTAAATGGGTAGAAGCCAAGGCCACAAAGAAGAATGATGCACGCATGATTGCAAAATTCCTATTTGAGAATTCTTCACAAGATGTGGGCTTCCTATAGAGCTTGTAAGTGATAGGGGTACTCATTTTCTGAACGAGGTTATTGAATATTTATTACAGGATTTCATGGTAATACACAAGAAATCTGTACCGTATCATCCACATGCTAACAGACAGGATGAGAGTACTAACAAAATTTTGTGCAACATACTGACCAAGATTGTGAATAATAAACGTTTCGATTGGAATCATAAATTGCACCATGCCTTATGGGCCTATTGAGTGGCATATAAAATAGTGCTCAATGCCACACCATTCCAGATGGTATTTGGTCAAAATGTGGTGTTGCCATTGGATTTTTTGATACCCACCCTCAAGATATCTCAGGAGCATGAGTGGATAGGTCATGAACTTTCCTCGAGAATACTTGAGTTAGAACGACTAGCAGAGACTAGATTGCGTGCAGCAATAAGAATTTATGCCGCTAAGAAAAGACAGAAAGCCTAATTTGATGCTCATATCAAGGACAAAGGATTATGAGTAGGAGATTTGGTAATAGTTTCCACCTTTAAACAACATGCCCGTAAGTTAGAGAAACGAGGATATGGACCCATGATTATCAATAGGATATCGACTAGCGGTGTTGTTCAACTAGCAACCTTAGAAGGAGATGTAATGCCTAATTATATCAGTGGATGTAGAGTTAAGCTATGTCAAGAACCCTTGACTGAGGATTTGCTTAAATGGCTAACTCTTTCCAAGAAGCAAAAGGTTGAGGAGGAATGAATCAAATCAAAAGCCCAAGCGAAAGCTTTAGAACGCATTAGGCACATGCGATTAAGAAGGAAAGGACTAGGTAGAGCACCTCAACTAGAGGACGCTCCACGATATCCAATGGCCATGTGTCAAATCAGAGGAAAGGATATCCCTAGTATTGTTGAAAGGAGACCATTTGTTAACATCACTCTAGGTCATGACCCAATGCGTACGCAAATTAGGGCTTTAATCGATTCTGGTGCAGCAATGAATTAGGTTCTCTCATTGTCAGGGACAGGAAGAGGAGGTGAACCCTATCGAGGCCTATCTCATAGGATTAGGTGGATTACAAATCCCTTGCATAGGCGAGGTGGAGTTACCAATCTCAAGGAGGTGACCATGACAGTTAAGCTTTTGGTTTGTCATGAAGAAGACCTAATAGAACCCATGATCCTAGGTCAGGAATGGTTATACAACTACTCAGTGAGCTTAAAAGATGGAAGTTGCAGGACAGTGCCATGAGCTACCACTCAAAGGTCAGTGACCCAAAGTATTGGACTTAACAGAAGACCCTCCAACAGGAGTGGCCTAAGTCTAGCTATGTGGTTTAACTGGCTCTAATGAAAAGAAGCGGGAGACATCACCCCTCAAGGAGGTGGAACCGAGTAAGCAGACATGATCCAGAAAAGTATGGCAGGGTAAGGCTCAACCTGAAACTGGGCATGAATCCCCATAGACTCCAGGCAAGCTTGAGAGGCCACCGAGAGCTCCACAATCACACAGCTACACATGGAAGGATTCAAGAACCTCCATCGGATCACCCTTGCTAGCACGGTGTCCACCTAGATCTATTGTACAAAATGCCTCATTCTCTAATGGGTTGGACACGTTAGCATTGGATCTCCCTTCTTTTCCAAAGCAGAGTGTTGACATGACATCTCGCCCTCGATGAATATTATGGCCACCTCACCTACATACTCAAAGAAGTGGCACATCAGGGTGGCCCCTCGGACAGTCTACCAAGACAATCCCATGCCAAAGGTGGGTACAAAAAGCTACATCATCAAACAAGTCAACCCCTCCAAATCTCTGACAACCGTGTCAATTTCATTTACAGCAGCAGCACTGCACTCGATAGCGTTGGGTGCCAAATCCCTTAGTGAAAGCCCAATCCAAGTCTCGCCAAATTTGGATACCGAAGAAATGTGCAACTTATAAATCAACCTTAGTGAACCCAAGGAAAACCTTTTCTAATAGTAACCAGACACCCTAGAAACCCTCTTTTGCATATTCCACTTCATCTTTGGTACCCCGTCATATTGTACAAAAATGGATTCCCAAGACTTCACTAATTATGACCACACCTAACCAAGCCAATCCTTACTGACAACCCTGTGATGATAAGCACCCATTGACTACTCCATCCATCTCCAGCTTTGTCAAATCATCTAACTACCGACCTTGTAACTTACACTAACTTAAGTAGCGCTCACAAGTTTTCGATTGTAAAACCACGCATCTCACACATAATCACTCACAGTCAAATCACGCACTACTCACATTCACTTCACAATAATACATCATTAAAACCACACACAATGCACGGGAAGCGTGTTGGTGGTGGAAAGGGATGGAGGTCTCATCTCCTTGGGATCTTAATTAATTTCCATGACTAATGTGTTTTCATGTTCACTCTAGTTTAGGTTCATTCATAGGACTACATCATGCAACCGGGAAGTTCCATCAGTGTGGCACTGGGTTGACCCGTGGTCGATTTCTCAGCCCTTCCATTTGAGAACCTGTTAACAATGGTGCCGCAAGAATTCCAAGGTTTCATAGGCCCCATGACAATTGAAGACCCATCTATGGGTAAAATAGAGAAAGTGAGCAGTAAAGTGCATTGGCTCCAAGGACTCATCAGACCACTAGGCGAAGCAGAATTTATCTATGAGGCTAATCTAACATATGAAGCCAATGTTTGGCGACAATATCAGTTCTTCTCTCAAGAGTTTGAAGCCCTTGAGAATAGTGAAGAACTCAGGCCTATTTGGCAGTGAGCAAGATTTGCAACTTATTTTAGTGCACCACTTCCTAAGCCTGACTTCTATCGGTGCTATTATTTGGTTGCATCTATCAAGGAACAAGAGCGAAAGGAATTGGATCCAGGATTCATACTGGCTTCCTTAGTAAATGACCACCCATTCAAGAAATTCACTTTGTCCTTGGATTATATTAGAACAGCTCTTAAGATTCATGGTAATCATACACCCACGGAGAAAGAGCGCCTCATTCCCAAGGCTATGAAGAGAAGTGATGTGGATAAATGGCCTGCTCTCTCATCAATCACTCAACTCAGTACTCCTTTGAGGATCTGTCTCCAGCATTTTGCTTTCCCAACACAAGAAAATTTTACAATTCCCCACAAGTGCTTATGGTTTGGATTATACCTCGCTACTACGGGCCCTCAAACGATTGACATTGCAACTTACATCCAAGACTAGCTCGTACTAGTAGGACATCGTTGGGAAAAGAAGAAGGTTGTCCATGGTTGCTGTGCTCTCACACGCATCATTTATATGTGCTTAGCTTATGATATCACCATTGAAAGAGCTCTTCCAGCAGCAAATGCCAGGAGAGTAAAGCAAATGCATGGTACAATTCCTTGTTTATAAGTTGCAGACTCGCCTTCACCACCATGTTTTCGCTGTAACTTCGTACCAGTTTGGCGTTCACATTTTGTAATTGTGTTTTCAGTTCATTTGTTTCATTGGTGTACTTTCTTTCCCACTCTTCTGCTCGGGCTTGCTCTTGCTTTAGCAAATCTGCATATTTTGCAACCTGATCTCTTAATTCTTGCTGTGCAGTTTCTGATGTCTCCTGCTTTTCAATGGGCTGATCATAAAGTAATGACTTCATCAGTTCTTTATTTCTGTTTCGTAAAGTATCATTCTCCTCCATGTACACTTTTAGTTGTGTTTGAAGCAGATTGCTTCTAGCTTTTATTCTCTCCTTGTCTGCTTCACTGGCTTCATGTAATCTTTGTAGATCTATTAATTGTGCCTGGAGTTGGTGATGCTGGTTCATCAATGTATCACATTGTGTTTTTACATTGAGTAACTCCGTTTCCTTAGTTGCCATTTCTTTCTGGACTTGGATGAGTTGTGATGACAATTGTTCACTCATGATTTGGAATTGAATCTTTTCCCTCATGGCCTTATCATAATCTGCATCTATCTCCATCATCTGTTGTTGTGTATCCATGGCCGTTTGGATCATTTGTTTTACAAATGGCTTTAACTGAGTAACATCCACATTTAGCCAGGTTTTAGGAATATTTGGTTCCTCACCGGTGGTCACATCTTTCCCTTGTGCCACATGTAATGTAGTGTCATGGGGCTGCCTAATATGAAGTTTGATCCTTGGCTCAGCCACCATGTGGTCAATGTTTCCTTGAGGTGTATCATCTGGGACCTCAATCACAATCTGCTCTTGATTTGTGTGTGGGTTTGAATCCGCATGTACTGGAGTTTGTATTTCCTCTTTGATAGGTGGTTTTGCATATGTAACAGTTGTTGGAGCTTCTTTGATGCTGATTTTTGTCGTATCATTTAATTGAATGACATGTTCAGGTTCAATGGGATCTTCTATATTCTTTTCCTTTTCCTGTTGGTTGTCTGGCGTAACTTTGATTTGATTAAGCTCCGTCCATTCTTCCTCGTGAGTCTCTGTCCGTATGTCAGTGTCCAAAGTGTCTTTCTCAGGACTAGATTCTTTGTTGGAGCTTGAATCATCTAAGCCCAATGCTTTGTATCTGGCAGCTTGTTCTGGGGTCTTTTCTTTACTCCGTTGTTGCTTTTCTTGACTTGCTTGTCTGTAGTGATGACCTTGAACATTTAGATTCACCTGCCCTTGCATGTATTGATGTGTTTCTTCTAGGGCAGCGGAGAGATCTCTCTTGGTGATTGGCATTTGGACTATAGGAATCTTTGGTAAACTGTGTGTCCACTTTGATTGGGGTGTAGCCTGGGCTTCCTCCTCTCTGAGGCGCTTTGTACCCCTCATGGGTTTCTGTGAACTAGTTCCTGCTTCTTCAACAGCGACAGCTGCTTTCTTTTTCTTGGGGACCGTAACGGATTTGGCATATTGGGCTAACCCCTCTGAGGTTGGCATCTCACGTAGGCAGTTTTTCATCTCAAGAGCCTCATATATAAGTAATGTCAAAGCCGAACTCCCATTTAGAAACTTCTTCTGACCCCACTTCTTCTTTGCTTCAAATAATTTGTCTTGGATGTAAGCAGTCAGATTCACTTTATTGCCAATTTGTCTCATTGCATGCAAGAGTAGTTGTACGACAATCTTTTGTGGTGCAGTATATCTATGCATACTTGGGAAACAAAAGTGTTGGTGCACTAGGCGGACAACATCTTCAATATCTGTTCTGTTAATATCCAAAAAGGATCTCTTTTTTGGGTCATGACATTCCTCCTTGACGTTAGTGATTCCTTCTTGATTCCATCCAAAAGCTTTGTTGAGTAACTCATGAGTGAATTGAATTGTTCTCCAAGTACCCACTTTGTCGAGTACTCTTGCTTCAGGAACTGATATCTTCGTCGCTGCAGGCTGCAGTGTATTCATCACTTGTGTACATCTTTGAAAATCTGGTAGATAAATCGGCAATTTGAGAAATGCCTCTATGCCTGCCTGTGTCCACACATCCGTGATTCGAGGTAGTACTTGTTCGAGAGTCTTGAAGTCTTGTGACATAATGGGGAAGTAATGGTCTCTATCCATGATTTTGATGGTTGCCATGAAAATAAGTTTCGATACTGGTTGGTCATCAAGAAACCAATGGCCTCTTGCTTTCGTTATTGATTCCAATGGAAGAAGTTGCACCTCTTCCTCTTGCGTAGCTTCAGAATTGGGAGATGCCATCTGCACTCAGTTGATGGCAGTAATTAGTCACCGAATAATATTTAGAATCATCCTTCATTTATCCTTTATTAGATTGGCAATTCTCCGCGTGAATGGTGTCGTCCCTTTCCCATGGGTATGAGAAAGGTAATACCTGGATTTTTCCATATTTTAGGTATTTTTATATTTTCTTCTGAAAAGAAAAACAGAAAATTTAGGTCATAGCCGAAGCGGTTATTACTTTTGGAGTGATTTTCTTAATGTATATGTGCCATCTCTAAAACAGCAAGATATTCGTCTTCATGAATGCACAATCGTAATTGATTATCTCTCCCTCGCTTGAAAAGTTGTTTTCCTATAATGGCATAATCCTTGCTCTGTTCTACAAGTGCACGTTTCCTTGCTGAAGTGGCTCCTTCTGGGTATTCTTGGGTCTTTAAGAATTTTACCAGAGGCATGCTCCATCTCGGTGCTACAGTGGTTTAGCATAACGTAGAGTTCTCTTCTGGATTTTGTTCTTGACAGGTTTGGCAGGCTGATACATAGTTATGCGCATCCCTCTACATGGTTGGCCAATAAATGCCTAATCTCCTCAGGGTTTGCCATGTTTCGTTTGCATTCAAATGAGTTTTCCATTGATTTACATGTGCTTTCTGAAGCCACATTTCTTGTTTCTCCTCTTCAACGCATCTCATTAGTAATCCACTTGAATCTTGGTGATACAAACTTCTAGCAATGATATGAAGGTTTTTAGTCTTCCATAGGTCTTGAGTTCGGTTTGGTGTGATCCCATCTTTAGGTCCATGCGTGAGTATAGGGATCAACTTTTCTGCCCATTGGGGACATACTTCTAGGTTAAAAAGGTACGTATCTGACAGATCATCTGGTACTCCTATGGGTGGTTCTCCATGGGTCATTCTCAATAAGTGATCTTCTCTTATGTGGGTATTTCCTTTCTTGACTACTACCTCAAAATCAAATTCCATTAGCAATAAAAACCATCTTACTAGTCTTCCTGTATTGCAAGGTTTATTGACTAAATACAGTAGGGCTTCATGATCAATAAAGAATTTGAATTTGTTTGCCAACAGGTAATGTTTGAACTTTTTCACTGCGTACACCATCCCTAGGCCTTCTCTTTCAGTTGTGGTATAATTGCGCTCCGCTTGATTTAATTGTCTACTGACATAGGCTATAGGGTGATCTAACTTTCCTGTATCTGCAGGTTGGGCCAAGATGCAACCAATGGCAAACTTGGAAGCATCTACGTGAATGTTAAAGGGTTTGTTCCAATTGGGTACTCAAAGGATTGGCGCTGAACTCAATCGACTCTTTAATTCGTTAAAGGCTTTCTCACATTCTTCAGTCCAATTAAATTGCGTCAATAATGCATAAAGAGGTCTAGCAATTATGGCATACATATGTATAAACCTTCGGTAGTAACCGCAATGTCCCATAAATGCTTGTACTTCTTTAGCAGTCTTTGGTCTCGGCAAATCCAGAATTACTTTAATTTTGTCTTCATCTGTTGAGATTCCATTTTTAGAGACAATATGTCCCAATATCTTTCCTTGGCGAACCATGAAGACACATTTTTCTGGGTTGAGGCATACTCTATATTGTCGACATTTGGCAAAGATCTTTCCTAATTCAGGGATATGCTCTGATCGTATAGTTGAATAAGTACATAGATCGTCCACGTATACCTCCATACTCTTTCTCAGGAATTTCTTGAATACATGACACATCAATCTTTGGAAGGTGGCTGGGGCATTAGTTAGACCAAAAGGCATGACTCTCAAGGCGTATACTCCCCATTCAGTTGCAAAAGCTGTTTTGTGTTGGTCCTCAGGAGCAATGGCTACCTGATTATACCCTGAAAAGCTGTCCAAAAAACTATACACTTCCTTCCCTACCACTCTTTCCAAAAGATGATCCGTAATGGGTAATGGGTAACTATCCCTTATGGTCGCGACATTTACTTTCTTTAGATTTATGCATACTCTTAACTTGCCATTCTTTTTCAGTACAACCACCAAAGGCGACACCCATTCCGTGTGTTCGATCTCATAAATGAACCCAACATCTAACAACTTATCTATCTCTTCCTTTATCTTTGCTGAGTACACATCATTGTATGTATACGGTCTTTGCTTAGAAGGTTTGGCTTCGGATGTCATAGGGATTCTATGAGCACATACAGAAGGATCTACTCCTTTCAAATCCTTATATGTCCAGGCAAAGACATCCCTGTATTCTCTTATGAGTCGTATTAATTCTTGTTCTTCCTCCATAGAGACATCCTGTCCTATAAAAGTACATCGTTCCTCTCCTTCTTCTAAGGTCACTACTATTTTCTTAGTCTGTTCTTTATTGTCATATGCTATTCCTGGCTGTGCTTCTCGTTTCGGCATTTGAATAGCTATTTTTCTCTCTTCTACTTCATATTTTTTGAAGTGGGCCGGTACTTCAAACTGATCTTGTGGCTTGTTTTCTTCACCTTCTGGTTCTTTATCTAACTCAAGCTCTTCTTCCTGTGTAAGTTCCTGTCTGTTTTCGTTAGCTGTGACCCTTATGTGTTGACTTTCATCTTCCAGTTCCATTGGTTCTTGCTCCATCTCAATACTCTCATAGTCCTCCTTCCATTCTTTCTCTATCACTTCTCCTTCTTCAGCCTCCTGAAGGACTACCACATATAAACTAACGTCATATCCTTCCTCGTCAATGCATTCATTCATAGTTATCACTTCTTCGTTTACACATACATCGAGGGTCACTAAAATCTCCATCCACCCGCGAGGTTCAAACTCTTCATCCAAAAAGACTTGAGGCATGTAAGCTGGATCTTGTACACACCTAGCTACTCCTTGCCTTTGCTGCCATCCCTTTCTCCTATCCTCTTCCTTTTTTGCAGTTTGGCATATCCATAGATGAGTGTCCTCGTTCATCCAAGATTGGTCACTAGAACCTATGCTGTGAATTACTCATCGTCTTCCTCCTTATGAATTTGATTCCATTGTAAGGGGGGAACATTTTGATATGTATATGTGTGGAGATTTATTCTCATGGTGGTTCCTTCATGCTGTAGGTATACAACATCTTTTCCCCAATCTTGCACAACCTTTAGTTGTCTCATGAAAGGTCTTCCAAGTATCATTTCATAATTGCTAGGCCTTTCAAATTGACAAATCGCTAAGGTGTGCTCGAATTCAACTCCACAAGTGATAAAAACTACTCGTTCCAATAATCCCAAGGGTCTTTCTGTGTGTCCGTCTGCCATTTGTATCTTCATGCACATTGGTCTTAAAGCTGGTTTTCCCCATTTCTCTCAGATTTCTCTAGTCGCAATTCCTACACCAGCTCCGGAATCTAAGATGGCTTTGGTGGTATAACCCCTATAGGTAATTGGAAGGCAGTGTTTCCTTCATCTCCCTCACTAAAATCTCCAACCTTATCAACTGGGATTTTTACTGTGTTCACTTCATCAGCCATTTCCTTTTCTTTCGCCTTAATCTCCAATTGACTGGTCAGTTTCTCCTTCAAATGTGGTTTGATCTTCAATAGTTCTTCCAATGTCAGGGTACAAGGGATTTTTACCTTTTTGAGATGTTGTATGATATCCGATGTTTGGACTGATGGATTCAGTTCTTTTTTCCTTATTGAGGGAATGCAATATAACTCCGAATTATGTTCGTACTCTCCTGTGTAATTTGGCAAAGCCTTTACTCCATCATCTCCTTTGTCACTTGGATCCATTGGCAAGATTTCTTCTGAATTTAATTCAGGTATTGAACCCTTTATTCCATCTTCTGCTTCTAGTTCTACAAAGGGTGGTTCAATTCCTTCCACTTTCTTCCATCTGTCTTCTTGGACTCTTGCCCACAAATCTTTAGGCCATTCTCCTTCTACTTTGGGAACGATGGAACCTTCCCTTTTATCCTCACAATAATTTCCATTATGTGTCTTACCTGCTTCGGGTTTCTCCGGATCCTTAGCAGTGGCACACTCTTGGAATTCTTTTTTAGGAATTCGTGAACTCGGTAATGGAAGAACAGGTTTTTCTAAAGTTTGTTGAGCTACTTCAATTAGTTTTTTGCATATCTCTAACCTTTCTTTCTCTAGGTCACGTCTAGGATATTCTCTTTCATGATGTTCGATGGGGGGTCCTGCTCTTATTCGCGCCTTGTAAGCCTGAATCCACATGGCTAACTCTTCCGGCATGGGATCTGCTAAGACCGATCCTATCTCATCCTTTTTATGTCTTTCATTCTTATTTCCTTCTTCCAGGTTCATTTTTTCTCTTTGAGTTTGTTCATTCTTTTCATTTTCCTTCTTTTGTTGTAGTTTCTTTTCCTTTGTTCTATCTCTTTGGATCTTCCATCTTTGTGTTCGTTTGCTTACTACACTCTTCTCAGGCTCTTCCGAATCTTCAACGGTTTGAGGTGCAGGTGTGTTCATATCTCGGTCACTTTGATTATGTTCTTCAGGTTTTTCTGGGGTCTCTCTAGCTTTTGCTCTTGTTATCGCCTTCAATGGCACAGTGTATTCCTTATCACTCCCTGATGATTCTATTACTTCTATCACATTGATTTGCACATTGTAGGTAACCTTGTTGGGATTCTTGGGGCAATCTCTGAAAAGATGTTCCTTACCACAATCACTACAGTGGCCTTCCCAAACTCGTTGTGGTGGTGGTGGGTTTGGCAATGTACATTCTCTGATATAGTGATCACCTCCACATCTGTAGCATGGTCCTCTGGGCACAGGCGGCCTGTTCATGGGTCGGGGTGGTATGGTTGCTCTCGGAGCTGTGTACATCATTGGCACATAATCCTGCTCATATCCATAAGAAGTATCTTGTGGTTCCAAGTCATAGGCATATGGTTCGTACGTTTGTCCATATTCTATCATAGAGTTCTCATAAGAGGGATAGCCTCCTTGACCCGAGTCATAAGATGAGTCATATGATTCATTACTAATCAAAGGTGTGGCTGGTACTATTGCTCTCTCTAGGTTTTCTTCAGGATGAGCTATTTTTACTGAGACAACATTCTGAGGATGGGGTGGTTGTTGTCCTGGTACTGGTTGTGGTTGAGTGTATCCTTGATAAGCATATGGTCGTGGTACAGGTGTCTGCTGCTGATAAGTGGGGTATCTCAATGCTTCACCTCCTTGCTCTCTCTGAGGGTATCCATAAGGTCTCACATATGGCTGTACTGGTCTCGATTGCCTATTGTAAGGGCAATTTTCTATATTGTGATTTGTATATTTTTGTTCTATGTTGCAATATTGTAGAGGTCCTGGGACAGTTGGTCTATTGTAAGCATAAGGAGGTGGTGGGACTACTCCCCTAGTGCACAAGTGAGAGGGATGATCACCTCCGCACTGCATACATCTTCTAAGCATGGGCACTCTTATAGGGTTATTGGGGTAGTTCCTCTATCCTTGAACGTTCAATTTCTTTGCTACTAAGTCAGCTATTTCCTCTACATTGTTTTTAGGGTTTGATGTGCTACTAGCTGAATCCTCACTTTTCAAGCTACCTTGAGGTATTTTCAGGTCTTCTGCTAGGTTGTCTTCTAGGTCTATACATTCCTTCATACACTCTTGTAAAGTTTGAACTCTTTTCACGTATACTAGAGATCTCAATGATCCATTCAATAATCCTTCCAGAAATAATGATACCATTTTGTTCTGGGTGGGTCTCTCTTCCACTGGGCACCTATCCACATACTGCTTGAATCTTCTTGCTGCCAATCTCACTGATTCTGTAGGGGCTTGCTTGAAGCTGTGAATCAATGAAGACGAGTTGTTTTTAATTCCAGACTTGGTGAATTTCTCAATCATTTCTTGATAGACTTGTTCCATGTTTTGAAAATCATTAGGATCTAATGGCTGGAACCAAGCTAAAGCTGTGTCTGTCAAAGTTAGACCAAAAGATTCATATTGGATCAAAAAATCTTCCACTTGTTTGGCTCTGATTACTTGCTTAAATTCAGCTATGTGATTGTAAGGTTCACTAGAGCCATCATAGTGGTTTCTCATGCATTTGGCCACTTGAATTGGCCTTAATCTTCTTCCTCCTTCAGGCGGTCTAGGCATCACGGGGAAAATGGGTCTCCCTATCGGTATACCTGGTCCTCTTGCTACAGGTGGTCTGACTGGGGTAGGAACTCCATGTCTTGGGTCAACATGTGGTTGAGGCCGGTAATTAGGGTTATTTTCAGGCATTGCAAACTGCACATGTGGTCTGACCGGGATTTGTGTTTGTTGGGTTTGTTGTGTTTGTCCTGACTGCTGATATGAGTCATTATGAGATGTTCCAAGTGGGTTTCGTGAAGTAGTGGCCTGATCCCTAGGGGAAACACAGGAATATTCTGATATTTCAACTCGACTCTTTCTGACTCTATTAAGGGCCAATACCTTCTCTGATTCTTATCCAAATATGTGATGATGGTGGGAAAGTCAGGATCTTGTAACTCATATATGGTAACTGGATTAGGGGATGCTTCCCATATTGACGAGTGGGCTCTAAGGAGGTGCTCCATTCCATTGATCAAGTATACATCCATTAAGGAGTCATCTTGGGGAATCAGGTCTCCTCTCCAAACTCTAACAACCGTAGATCTCCCTCTAGGTGTGGTTACTTGCTCTTCATTTCCCTCACCATTAGGGTTATGAGCATTGTTTTCTTCCCCATGCTCATCGATGTTTTCGGGGTGTTCTATAACAACGTACTGGATATCCCTTTTGTCCATGTAAAACCCCTCTACATACTTGACTGCTGGCCTAGGCACTATGTAAGCCTCTGAAGCCTTCTTCAGTCTGGCCACTGATCTGTTTAGACCATCTAAATAAATAGGTATCTTATTCTGGTTGGTGTTCACATATTCCAAAGATGTCCTATATTCTCCCTCAATGATTGACATCATGCCAAGCATTGGTATAGTGTTCTGCATATCCTCTGAAGCCATAGGAACTTCTTCCTCTGACTCACTAGAGCTTTCAGAATAATGTGAGCGGTTACTTGGTTCGGCTACACTACCTACTGAAGAGATCACACTCCTTCGGCTTCCTAGGGTTCTTCCGGATCTCAGGTTCATCCACTTAAAAGCTCTGATCAACCCTTGCTAACCTTAGCTTCTAGAACTCTTCACTATGGATCAAAATTCTAGAAAAATTTTGTTGGGAAGTGATTGAAAAGAAAATTTCAAGTCACAATACTTGACTCTAAAGTTTCATGATACATGATCTTTGGCCAAAAACGATACACGATATTTGAATTCCCACGATACTCGATACCTTAGTTAAACGATACTCGATACTTCAGTGAACACGATATACGATACTTGGCTAAACACAATACTTGGACAACCACGATACACGATCTGTGACAAGTATCGCGATCGGTGAATGCACGATACATGATACTTCAATGGGCACGATACTCGATACTTCCAAAGACGATACTTGGCTAAACACGATACTTGGACAACCACGATACACGATATGTGACAAGTATCGCGATCGGTGAATGCACGATACACGATACTTGAATGGGCATGATACTCGATACTTCCAAAGATGATACTCGATACACGATACTTGGTGAAGTATCACGATCAGTGAACACGATACACGATACTTGGCTAAACACGATACTTGGACAACCACGATACACGATCTGTGACAAGTATCACGATCGGTGAATGCACGATACACGAGGGCACGATACTCGATACTTCCAAAGACGATACTCGATACACAATACTTGGGAAATATCGCGATACTCAACCACAGGAGATCACGATACTTCTCAGGTATCGCGATACTCGACTCGCAGGAGAACACGATACTTGACCCTTTTTCAAATCTTTTGCTAGATTTTTTTTGATTCAAGACAATGGTTTTCCTGGTTTTTCTACCCTCTCCTCACCCTCTGTATCACCCAAAACACACTGTCTACCCCCTGTAAATCCTCCACGATACCTAACGTAGATCGTTTTTCCTCTGGAAACTTGATTTACAGGTAAGTAATCACAACAAAACAGTAATGTGCTCACCTTGGAAACTTTTCCAACTCTTTTATCACTCCCCCTTGCTCTGCGCAGCTCCCAATCTCCTCTCTCACTGAAAAAAATACTCGGCTGAATACTGCTCACGATACTTGCTGAAACACAAATGACTTGGACAACTCATCCAAACAAGCTTCAACTGTCAGTTATGGTGTCACGATACTTGGAATAGTAGCCAACAATAAATTGAGCTTTTCTCTCAGCTCCGAACTCCAAATATAGCGAAAAGATATGCCTTTCGAAGCTCTCAAAAAGACGCATCCAATGGTAGTGGTTTCACTCAATTCTGACACTTCTACTTAAAGTTATGAGCAAAATACTGAGTCGCGGAAAATCTTCCTACACTTCAGCACTTCCCACACTTCGCACACACCTTAACATTAGCAAACAAACACTTTCATGGATAGAAAACCCTTCCTAACACTCTTTCCAAGCAACACACATGCACACAAGCTCACAAAGAAGAAGATACAGAGAGGAGAAGACACAAATTCGAATTTTTATGCTCTTGATTCTCACAATGGCAAAAAGTCTTTACAAAGAGTCACAAATTGACTTATATACTTGTGCCCTAAAAATGGTCCTTTTACACAAGAGACCGGCACTTTATTCACTAAAAGACTAATTTCCTACTAATTTACCTGGGTAAGCTTCTAATCTTCTGTGGGGATGCATCTAGAGGACTCCTCTAGTGCATTTACATCGGAAAATATATTACAAGAATGGTTATAATACAAAAATTGGGTGTCCAAATCGGAAAAATTTTGGGGCCCTTCATTTTCTCTGCCTTGTGCTCTTCTTTGCTCTGCAACAACCACATCGACACATAATGACTAGTGAACTACAGTATAAACCTTACTTCCTATTGCTCGCAGAAACAATTTAGAGATTGAGAGCATCACTAAGAAGCGCCCAATGCATGCCACATAGTTCAAGCCAGAAGATGTCCCTCCAGAAGCTAAAAAGGGTCATATCTATCAACCTACGTGGAGGATGGAAATACTACAACAATATCCAGAGATGATGCATACGTGGATGCGCACGCCTACCCATCTCAAATACAACCCATGCTATGGACCGGTCCCTAGAAGACGTTCTTGGAAAGCCTTTGTAATTAAAGTTCAGAACAATCGACAATGTCAAGACTGGCTCAACTACCCTTACTTAGCACCTCCCTGGAATAACACACCTACAATGTGTTGACATATTTAGGTAGTGATGTGTGTGAACACTCTAGGACCGCCGGGGCACTTTTTTCCCTCTTTAGGAGGTTTTTTTCCCTCGGCTTGTATATACGCCTATTGCCCTAATGGGCTACTTATCTTTGTACATTCTCTGGTAATACATTCAGTATTGTGTGTTTGTGCTCCAAGCTTCTTCTTCTTCCTTGAGCTGTTCGCGTGCTCCCGCAGACGTCTAACTCCAACAATTTGTATATAGAGCAGGTCGTCGCTTCATCTAGGGCACCGTCGACACTCCTTCGTTTGTAGTCTCAGAATCGTACAAATTTTGGTGAGCATACTCAGGGTGTTTCCAAGATCAAAACTGCTTCGCTCTGTGGTGCCGAAATCGCGATATGAGCTCGTTTCGGCCTCTAAACGCACTATCGCAGCGCTTGTGTAGGCTATTTCGCCTTTTTGTGCCAAAGGTATATACCAGTTTCTGTTCGCCAGTTTAAGCGTATCGAAGTCTGCTACAGGTCTTGCAGAACTCGTCTGGGTAGTTCTGTTCAACTTTTTGAGATACAGTCAATTTCCTGCATCAAGGTATTTTAGTCACCAGCCATGGCTGAAAGCAGTGATGTATTCCGTATGTTGGTTGTTGAGGATAAGTTGGATGGTACCAACTACCCATTATGGGCTTATATGATGCGACATGTTTTGGTTGCAAAAGGATTGTGGAACATTGTGCAGGGTGTTGAAAGACGTCCTGTTACACTTGTAACGACAGGTACTGCAAATACAGGTGCTGGAGCTGATGAAGATGGTGTTGAAGATGATATTCCACAGATTCTCATTCGTGCTGCTATTTCTGTTGCACCTACTATAGAGCAGATTCGTTGGGATGGCAGAGATGCCCAGGCACATGCATTGATAGCTTTGTCTGTCAAACGTGCCATTATTCCTCATATTCGCTCTTGCAGAACAGCTAGGGATGCTTGGGATACACTTACCACATTGTACCAAGCTAGGAATGAGGCTCGTGTTGCTTACCGCCGAAAACAGTTGGAGAGTGAGCACATGAATGAAGGTGATTCTATGGACAATTTCCTAACGAAGATCAAAGATTTGAAGGAACTGTTGATTTTTGCTGATGAGGTTATACCAGATAGCTCACTTGTGTAGACCGTTCTGAATGGTCTTCCTGATTCATACCAGAGTTTTGCTTCTACTCTTCGGTTGATGATGAAAGGCAATCCGAATGCCTTATCATTTGAGGATTTAGTCTCTGTTCTGTTGCAGGAAGATCAGTCCAGGCAGAACAGGTCCATTATGCGTGTTGCAGATCAAGCTTTCCTGGCTAGTCAAAAGAGCAAAGGAAAATGGAGCTCTTCTACTAGTAAGCACAAATCTGCAAATGCTGCACATTCGAAGAACCAAGATAAAGATGAGAAGAAATCAAAAAGCAAAAATTGTTTTGCAAGTACTGTAAAGGGAATGATCATATCATAAAGAACTATCCAAAACTGGCTGCCAAAGAGGCAAAGAAAAAGGAGGCTGGAATGGTTGTTGCAGAAGCCTCTACATAAAAAACAGAGTCTGCTAATCTTGGGCAGGAAGAAGAATGGGCATTTACTACTGTCTGTAGTTTTGACCCATCTTCTGATGAGCAGTGCATGTCTACAGTAGACTCAGATGTTTGCCAGTATTTTGACAGTGGGGCGACCAAACATATTACCTCGCAGCGCAGTTTCTTCTCTTCACTTGAGCCTGCCCCTACAGGGAATATTGTTACATGCGCTAACAACTCCTCTTATCCTGTTATGGGAGTTGGTAAGATCATTTTGACTACTGCTGATGGTAGTTCTTTCACTTTGTTAGATGCTTTATTTGTGTCAGGGATCAAAAAGAACCTGTTATCAGTTTCTACATTAGCCAAGATTGGCTTGGTTGTGAAATTTGTTGATGACAGGTGTACTGTTCATGATCTGTCAAATAGCGATGTGATTATTGCTTCTGGCATTTTATGTCGTGGGCTATATAAGCTCATAAACTATGAAAGATCTGTTAATGATTCGGCATGTGCAGTTCATGATTCTCAGGCTATGTTAGATGCAAAGCTTTGGCATGCACGCTTTGGTTATCTGAATTTTGCTAGTTTGCTACGCCTGCAGAAATCTGATAGCTTGAGGCACCTGGAAAACATGTATGTGAAGGTTGTATTTTGGGCAAAATGCAGCATTCCTCTTTTCCAAAAGATGGTTCAGTTCGGGCTACACAGAAAATTGCAGCTTGTACATAGTGATGTCTGTGGTCCTATGCAGACACCCTCTTTTGGAAATTACCTTTACTTCGTGACTTTCATTGATGATTTTTCCAGGCATGCATGGGTATATCCACTCAAAGCAAAGTCCGAAGTGTTCATGTGCTTTAAACAATTTTTGGTTTTGGCTGAAAATCTGTCAGCATGTAAAATGGGCACCCTCCGTTCTGATCGAGGGGGGGGAATATATGTCTTCTGATTTTAATGCATTTCTGGCTGAACGTGGGATAAAACACCAGTGTACAGTGCCGTATACACCTCAACAGAATGGAGTTGCTGAACGGAAGAATAGGTCTCTCATGGAGATGGCGAGGTGTATGGTCAAGAGTCAGGCTTTACCTCATGGTTTCTGGCTTGAGGCTGTCATGTGTGCAGCATATGTACTGAACAGGTGTCCCACTAAAGCGCTGCAGTCTATCACTCCATATGAGGCTTGGCATGATCGCAAGCCATCTGTTGCTCATCTGCGTGTTTTTGGTTGTTTGGCATATGCACTAGTGCCTGAACAACATCGCAGAAAATTAGATGATAAGGCAGTAAAATGTATTTTTGTTGGGTACAGTTCTAAAAGTAAAGGCTATCGTTTGTATCATCCACAGACTAAACGCATTCTGGTTAGCCGTGATGTTGTCTTTGTGGAAGATGCTAGCCATTGCTTTCATGTACTAAGGAGACATCTGTTAGCTCCAAAGACATGTATGATACTTTGATGCCTCTTTTTACAGGTGGACAGTCTAGTGCTGGTCCTAATGAGGCAACTTCTCAGCCTTTGCAGGTTTCATATGATGATGCAGATCATTCCATTTCTGATGCCGATTTACATGATGCACTTGTTGATGAGAGAGCTGATATTGAGCAGGCAAAAACTATGCCAAAATGGATGGTGCAGACTTTGCGTGACAGCAAATTAGATGCATCTTTGTCATATCGTACTCGTTCAGGTTCTCATAGTGCCTCCTTTGCATCAGATTGCTATGCTATGGCTGCGTCTAGTCTCTGTGATGAGAATGAACCTGTTTCTTTTGATGAAGCACAGAATTCAGAAAATTGGATGGCTGCTATGCAATCTGAATATGATGCTATAATGAAGAATGGTACATGGTCTTTATGTGACTTGCGTCCTGGCAAGAAGGCCATTGGCACTAAGTGGGTATACAAGTTGAAGCGTAAACCTAATGGTACAGTTGACAGGTATAAGGCTAGGCTTGTTGCAAAGGGTTATGCACAGGAAAGAGGCATTGATTTTGATGAGACCTTTGCACCTACATGCCGTATGACTGTTGTTCGAAGCATTTGTGCACCTGGAGCCCATCATGGTTGGAATGTACATCAGTTGGACATTAAAACAACATTTCTGAATGGTTACTTGCATGAAGAAGTGTATGTTTTTCAGCCCCGTGGCCTAGTGAAGAAAGGGCATGAAAACCAGGTGTGCAGATTAAAGAAGGCATTATATGGTTTAAACCAGGGTTCCTCCAAGGCTTACGACTAAGGCGGCGACTAAGGCAGCGACCAAGGCATAGACCTTGGCATACCTTGTCATCTGAGTCACCAAAGTCATCGTTGGCACCGTTGGCTGCACGCGAGGGAGGACCTCAACGATCAAGGAATATAGAGGTTCCCGGTACTTCCCGGGAGGTCACCCATCCCAGTATTGTTCCCCCCAGAGCTCGCTTAACGGTGGCAATCTCTTGCCACTAAGCTACACTCTTGTGGTGTTTGAAGAAGGGGAAAGACTAAGGTTGACATTACCTTGAACAAGTTTTGGTCCCTCAAAGCTTCATTTTTTGCTTTCAAAGCCTATTTCTGAAGCAATTTTGGGGTGTTTTTTGGAGCCATTTCGGAGTACTTTTGCACATAGTTCTCTTCGCACAGGTCCAAGAACATAAAGAAGAGTGTTCCTTGTACTTCTCAGACAATAAATATCAACCTTTGGGGCTGTAGTTTCAGCCACACTCGTAAAACTACAGGTTTCTCGAGGGGTTTTCAGTTTTGGTGGGAGCAATCGCTGCAAATTTATGCAGGTTTTTAAAGCCTAAAACATCAGAGTTGACAAACACTTGCAGGTGTTTTGGCTAGTTTTTTGGGCTATGTATTCAGCCTTTTAGTGTCAGTTTACTGCATATATTGAGCACATACACACCATGTACGCTTCTGTGGATACCGCGTATGTACGTCCATGTGGTCATTGATATAGTGGTTACGTTCTTTGCATAAAGCCTTTTACATTTGATAAAGAGGGTCGTGGTGAGGTTTTCTTAACTGGGAGACACCCAGATGTCGGGGTCTCTTCGGTGATGCAGGTGGAAGACTTACCCAGCCTCGCCATAGGAGATGTATGATAGCTGTTCATAGGTGCTCGATAAGCCTAGTTGGCTTCTATTGGGTAACTGATTATATGCAGTGGAGTCACTATGCAGGTAGACATGTCAGTACTTGCAGTTTTATGATACTTTGACACTGGTCATATGCTAATTTTGCAGAGGATACTCTGGCAAAATTTTTCCAGATTTCTGGTTTAGTCAACTATACAGTGGTCGATTTACTCCTTGATACACTTATTTGTTGTTGTTTGGACTCTTCTAGCTCCATTATCATTCTATTCAGTTCTCTACGATCATGGCATCAGAGGTCTCAGGCACATCCGGTGGATCAGGGTCTAGTGCTAGTGTTCCGAGGAGGAGCTATAACTTGCAGGGCAAAGACCATTTTGAGATCCGAAAATTTGATGGCACAAACTTTGCTCTATGGAAGAATCAGATTAAAGATGTGCTGATTCAAAGGAGGCGATGGAAGCCAGTAAATGGGATTTCAAAGAAGCCTGCTGACATGGATGAAGATGACTGGGATGAGTTAGATGAAATGGCAAGGTCTACCATTCGCTTGCACTTGGCAGATAATGTTTACTTTACAGTATTAGACTGTGAAAGTGCATAGGAGCTTTGGAAGAAGTTATGCAATACATATGAAAAAGAGACGGCATCAAATAAAGTGTATCTGATGAGGAAATTATATGACCTTCGTATGAAGGACACAGATAGTGTTGTTGCTCATCTAAATGAGTTTGATGCTATATTCTCCCAGTTACAGGCTCAAAAAATGGATATGGATAATGAAATGAAAGCAGTATTGCTGTTATGCACCCTGCCATCATCATGGGATACGTTTTGCACGGCTATTAGCAACAGTGCACCTGGTGGTAAACTCGTTTATGATGACATATGTGGAGCACTCTTGAGTGAGGAGATTCGTAGAAAATCTATGGTTGGCACTCAAAGTGGAGATGCATATAATGTTCGTGATTCTTACCAAGGAAAGAATCAACAACGTGGCAGGAGCAAGAACAAGGAAAAGAATGGTCAACGGAATAAGAGTAGAAGTAAATCAAGGAAGAGGGATATCGAATGCCATTATTGTAGAAAGGACACATGAAGAAAGACTGTTATGCATTAAAGAATGCTAAGGTAAAGGACAAAATGTTGATGGGCATGTTAAACAGTTACCTGCACCATCTACTTCGACTGTGAAGATTGAAGAAATTAATGCTATTTCTGATGATGCTGATGTGTTGACACTTGATAGTACTGTGCCATCTGAGGCACTTATGGCTGATTCTCTTTCCCACACCTGGCTGCTAGATTCTGGTGCTTCTTTCCATGTGACACCACATAGAGAATGGTTCTCTAATTATGCAGCAAAGTCTCTTGGTACCGTGAGACTTGGTGACTCTTACCAGTGTGATGTTGTGGGGATTGGAGATGTGGTTGTGAAGTTCATTGATGGTTCAAAATTTACTATGCATAATGTACGCCATGTACCTCAGTTATCACGCAATTTGATGTCAGTTGGTCAACTTGATGACCTTGGTTACAAGGTGGTCTTCTATGCTCAGTCCTTTCGTATATCAAAGGGCAATATGGTTATTGCAAAAGGAAGCAAAGTTGTCTCACTTTATCCTTTATTTGTATCACAAAAAGAACACTTGTTAGCTGTTACTGAACAGCCTATGGCTTGTATTTGGCATGGTCGTTTGGGCCATATATCTCGTAGTGGAATGGAAAATCTTTCTCGTTCTGGCTACTTACCTGTGTTATCTTTCTCTGATTTTTCATTTTGTGAGCATTGTCAATATGGAAAGCAAACCCGAAATGTGCATAGAACGCACATTGACTCTTCAATTCAGCCTTTAGATCTTGTTCATACAGATGTGTGTGGTCCTATGCCCACTAGGTCCTTAGGTGGTTCTCTTTACTTTGTCACTTTCATAGATGATGCTACTAGAAAAGTCTGGGTATATCCTATCAAATCAAAGGATGATGTATTTCCTACTTTCAGAAAATGGCTTGCTTCAGTTGAGACTGAAAAAGGAACTAAGCTCAAGGCTTTATGTTCAGATAATGGGGGTGAGTATACCTCACATGAATTCGGCCTTTTCTATCAGTCTAGAGGGATTCATAGAGAGTTTACAGCTCCTTATACCCCAGTACAGAATGGTGTAGCTAAGAGGATGAATAGAACTATTCAAGATAGAGTAGTCTCTATGTTGCATCATGCAAACCTCTCACAAGGTTTTTGGGCAGAAGCAGTATTGACTGCAGTTCACGTGATTAACCTTTCACCTAGTACTGCAAAAGGTCTGAAAGTGGCACAAGAGTTATGGACAGGGAAACCACCATATTATGATCATCTTCGAGTTTTTGGGTGTGAAGCATATGTTCATATACCCAAGAATCTTAGACAAAAGTTGGACCATAAGTCAAAGAAATGCATTTTTCTTGGATATGGTCGAGAAGGACAATTTGGATATCGCTTATGGGATCCTGAAACACGGTTAGTGATCAGAAGTAGTGATGTCATTTTTAATGAGTCTAAGATGCATAAACAGCCCATTAAGGAGGTTGAAGTGAGAAGAGTGGTGTTTGAGGATACTAGTCCTCTGGTTAGCATGCATAAAAATACTACACATAGGGATGTTCAAGAGAATGTCCATTCAGATCAGTCTGCACATGTTCCTATTCAACAACCATTGAGACGTTCTACACATGTCTCATATCCACATGATAGATATGTTCCAGGTTTAGATTTTGTTATGCTAACAGATGCCGGTGAGCCTTCTTGCTACAAAGAGGCTATCCAGACAGAGGATCATGTCAAGTGGGAGCGTGCCATGAAGAGTGAGTTGGATTCTATTCACAAGAATGGTACTTGGGACTTAGTACCTTTGCCAAAGGGCAGAAAAGCTTTACCATGTAAATGGGTATATAAGCTGAAATTCACATCATATAGTGCTTCTCCAAAATATAAAGCACGACTTGTTGCAAAGGGTTTTAAGCAACAACATGGTGTTGATTTTGAGGAAATCTTCTCTCCAGTGGTCAAGATGACTACTTTGCGCATGTTGCTTGGATTCGTTGCAATGGAGGACTTAGAGCTAGTCCAAATGGATGTGAAAAAAGCTTTCTTGCATGGAGATCTTACAGATGAGATCTATATGGAACAACCAGAGGGTTATGTAGTTCCTGGCAAGGAAAATCTAGTTTGTAAGCTCAAGAAGAGCTTGTATGGACTTAAACTGTCTCCTAGACAATGGTACCAAAAGTTTGATGCTTTTATGAAGTCCTAAGGCTATTCTCGGAGCAATGAGGATCATTGTCTCTACACAAAGAGATGTTCTAATGGAAGCTTGATATGCTTGATACTTTACGTCGATGATATGTTGATTGTTGGGAAGTCCTCTTATGATTTGTCACTTCTCAAAAAGAAGTTGAGTCAGACATTTGATATGAAGGATTTGGGGGATGCCAAACATATTCTTGGCATGCGCATTACTCTTGATAGGAGTAAAAGATGCATATACTTGTCTCAAAGTGAGTACATATCCAAAGTACTTCACCGATTCAATATGCAGGGTGGAAAGGCATTGAGTACACCTTTATCCACATATGTGAAATTGAGCAAGGATGACTTCCCCAAATCAGATGAGGAAAAGGAATTCATGACCAAAATTCCCTATCAGTCTGCTGTTGGTAGTCTCATGTATGCTATGGTAGCTACGAGACCAGACATTGCATTTGCAGTGGGAGTTGTGAGCAGATATATGTCTAATCCTGGCAAGAAACATTGGGAAGCGGTCAAAATGATTTTGAGATATCTGAGTGTCACTAAGGACAAGTGTCTATGCTTAGGTAGAGGGAAAGCAAGTGAGGCATGTAAGGAAGCATTGTGGCATCTCCTTGTTCACCGCATCACTCCCAGGGGGGATTTGTAGATATATTGGTAGTGATGTGTGTGAACACTCTAGGACCACCGGGGCACTTTTTTCCCTCTTTAGGAGGTTTTTTCCCCTAGCTTGTATATACGCATATTCCCCTAATGGGTTACATATCTTTGTACATTCTCTAGTAATACATTCAGTCTTGTGTGTTGTGCTCCAAGCTTCTTCTTCTTCCTTGTGTTGTTCGCGTACTTCCGCAGATGTCTAAATCCAACAGAAACACACCCTTGCGACAGACCTCCTCAATAACTACATTAGCCACGCACAATTGGGTTCTGTCAAGGACGATAGAAACGACGAGGAGGGGAGTGTTCACAACACAGGACCAAGTACAGGATCTTATCACAAATGCAGAGGAAGTACATAAGGCCAAAGAGGATCTACTATGGGGTATTCAAGCATGGATGTGTATCTTCTCATGAAAACAATCATTTCATAGCCCAAAAAGTGATTTCTATCAGTAAAAAAGTGTAATATATGTACATACATCCGATTACTACACGTACGACTCCATTTTGTGCAAGTGGAGGAGTCTTTGAGCTTGAGGAGTCTAAGTAGGTAGCTTATACGTTTTTTCATAATTTTTGGAAGCCGTTAGGTACCTCAAATTAGATGTAGAACCTATTTTTTAACTATGCCGGTCACTAGATGTGAAACCGGTCAAAAGTAGGCAAAAACTATAAATAGAGCTAGAGAGCTCCTTTGGGGAGCTTTTGGAACTTTTGAAACTTGTAACTATTAGTCTAGTAGAGCTATTGTAACTAGTTTATGATGAATATGAGTTCCTTTCTTGCCTTCCATTGATCTCCATCGTCACTTTCCTTATGTGTGTGTATGTGTGTGTCTGTGTGTGTATGTGTGTGTATGCATTCACGTTTCTCACCAGCACCTTCGCACAATTCACTTGCTCTTGATCTTCATATCGGCCTACCCTCTCTGCATATTGACAATTAGGAGGTGGAACTCCTCACGTTGGTACTCATGACAAGGAGCAAAGGAAAACCTCTTGATGAGAGAGGATGCCTTAATACCACAAAATCTAGGGTGAATGCAAATCCTTGCATTGTTAGGACCACTCTCTCCTCTATCCGGACAAGCTTCACCTTACTTTGTTCAGCTGTGGTCACTGTGAATTGCACTTCTCTGGAAGGTCAGAGGCCTAAACTCTACATTGTTGCTTTAGAAATAAAATTAATTCTTGACTCGCAATCTATAATGACTCCTATAATTCCTCGATTGAGTATTTTTACTACTATTCGTGGGCTGAAATAATCAGTTAGCGGGGTTTTTGTCAAAAAAAAAGTGCCATAACCACTACTTACAAATGTAGGTGCACCCAAAGATGCTATGAGGTTCAACATCTTTCCCCAAAATCGAGCACCCATCTTCAATAAATCATACGGACTTACTTGCTTAAGTGTTCTTCAAGATATTTCTTACCAAGATAGGAGCCATGGATATACTCATCATTAGTTTTGAAGTATTGTTCTCCATGTTCAATTGGGCCATTCAAAATGCATCATCTATAGTTTGCTCCCATCTCTGCTCTTTCTCCTTTGCTTTACATGGATTAGTAATTTGATCAAATATCAGAGTTTCTTGTGTTTGTACTTCCGATATCAAAGTATCTTGCTCTTCGCTTCATACCTCATTGTGACCTGGATCCTTCCATTGGCGAGGGCATATTAGGGTTTCTTGCTCTATGCTAGATGCCTCATTGAAAATGTGCTTCTTCTATGATCTGGTTTCTATGTTCCCCATGGCATTGTTTTCTTCCTCTAGTGCCCGTTGGGCTCTAGTGTGCACTCTTATTGGCGATATTTCTCATAGTTGCACCACATTAGGAGTTGACAATTGAAGTGTGCATCGTGTGGGAAGTGGCTCTACAAAAACATGGAGGAATTGTTTACCTTGTTTGAGGAGGCTTGCTTCGGACAATCCTTGGTATAGTGATCATGCAACTCTTGGCAGATTCTACAAGGTGCTACATTCTTCGATAGAAGGCATCTTGTTTGAATGTGTCCATCTTAACCACATCTATAACACATGATTGGTCTATGGGGTGGATTCGTCAGTCCAAAAGTCTGATCTGCATGACTATTCTGCATGCCATAGTTGGATGGAGATTAATATAATAGTCACATTCTAGGAGCGGTTCCAAGAACAAAGCTCTATGTAATAGCCATGGGATCAGTCATCAAAATGGAGCTTTGCATGGTCATAATCGGCTTTCCTCAATATGTAGGAGTTCTTCCTTAGGGAACCATACCCTATGATATGTCTATGTGCACGTATACTACTTGATAGTAAAGACACATAGATGAAAAAAAAGAATTCAAATACACAGACGAGGAAAAACCCAAGTTGTTAAGACTCAGAATGGTTACAATAAATAAAATAATTCAAATGAGCAGTATGATGGTCTAGTAGCCACTCGGAGACTAGAACTTGATGACACAAAACAACAAAAGTATCTAAAAAAATAAGTAATCTCTCTAAGAGAAATGCACGAGACTCCAACTAAGAGATACTAGCCAAGACTACTCAACTACTCTATCATAATTGCCACACAACTAAGAAGCCAACACCCTATATAGTCACCACAAAGTGGCCTCGACACACAACGGGCAAGTTGCAATAGAGTGCCAAGCAGAGAACAACAATGTGACTAGAATAGAGATAAGAAAGTAGGATACGTGACACAAGATGACTAGAATAGAGATAGCTTCAACTAGCAAAGAACAACAATATGACTAGAATAGAGATAAGAAAGTAGGATACATGACACAAGATGATCTTTAGAGATAGAATAGCCAAAAGAGTGCCAAGCCTTTGTTTGTATAGAGTCTAGAGGATAGAGGAGTGGCCTTGCTGAATCCAAGCCTTTACTATCAAACGTGCCAAACTAATAAGATTGGTGGAGGAATGGGCTAATTTTGCATTGGTACCCAACCAACTTTAGGTCCTCCAATTATATTTTCTGACACTACAAGAGCCTTGAGGTGGTCTTCCTTAATTAATTCACACTTCAATACAATTTTTCCTTGATTAGGATGAATAGCCACCCATGTGAGGCCTCACTTGCCTTGTAAATCCATGAAGTCATCCTTGTGCAATGAGGTAGGGCCCTCTCCCACTTTTTTTGTAGTGAGATAGAGGCCTCACCTTAGAGGAGTCATGGAGGTAAAGAGGTAGAGGCCTCACCTTGGAGTGATGGAGGTTGCCTTGGGAATGAATATGGAAGAGGTTGCCTTGGAGAGGGTAGAGTAGGCACCCCAATTGGAGGAAGCCACCAAGCATGGCAAGAGGACCACAAGTTGTCCATTGCCACTTCTGCATTGCATGTGTCATTACTCAAGCTCAAGTCTTGATTCTATAGCTTCACATTGTCTTTTGCCTTGCTTGATGCCACCTTGATGTCTCTCATTCATCCATTCGATATGCCATGGCTTCATTCCTTTGATATTCCCTTCTTCATTCCCTTGCTTCCAACTTTGGGACCACTTCGCAACATCCTATAGGACCCTTTTGTATTATACTTTGCTTACTTCATCCTGTCCCTATTTTTATTATTGGGACACCAAGGGCTAGGGGTCGCCCCCAAGGATGACCCCCCTCATGCCCCTTAGGACTTGGGGTTGCCCAGTGGGTGGCCCTCAAGCATGTTAGGGAGAGGGGTCACCCAATGGGTGCGCCGCCATGCCCATTGGGGCTAGGGGTCACCCGATTGGGTGGCCCCCAAGCCCCTTAGGGTATCACCCAATGGGTGGCCCCCAAGCGCCTCAGGGTGAGGGGTCATCCAACGGGTGCCCCCCATGCCCTTTAGGGCTAGGGGTCTCCCAATGGGTGGCCCCAAGCACCTTAGGGTGAGGGGTTGCCCAATGGGTGCTCCCAAGCCCTTTAGGGTCAAGGGTCGCCCATATGGAGCCCCCTAAGACCAAAGTACCCACTGAACTGCTTGATGAGATTGCTTGAAGAAATTGTCTAAGGCTCCGTTCAAAGAGTCCAAAACAATGCTTGAAGAAATGCTCAAGGAAGATACTCCAAACATGCCCCAAGGATTCTTGCCATAGCTTCCAATTTACATGAAGATTTAGCCCTTGGTTCCAAGGACAAAAGGTCAACCATTGCATAGCTTCAATTTCCAGAGAGCAACTATTATCATAATCTAAGAAGGATATTATCTTCTTCCCCACCACAGGTACCCAAAATAATTCATGCCCTTTTTTATCCTTGCATAAGGCCACAATAAGGTGCATGGTGATACTTTACAAATTACCATTCACAACATCTAAGGGGTGAAGTAGATCTCCAATTCTCAATCTTTCAACTTTATTGACCTTGAATTTTGCACATTTAAGCACACAATCTAAGACATCTTGATGAATCTAGGCTAATAAACTATCTTTTAGCAAGATCATATGTCTTCTCAATTCTGCTATCTCTTGCAATAGGCACATCATGAAACTCAAATAATAATTATTAGCTAATTCCAAAATCTTTAGAGACAAAAAATTTTCCTTTATATAACAAGTATTCATCTTCAATACTTTAGTTTTGCCAATTAAGTATTCCTTGAGGTTCACCAACACTTCACTTTCAGTGCAAACCCATGTAGTTGAATCCCCTTGCTCAATCGCTTCCAAAAATTCCTAAATTATATGCAAGATCCGGCCTACATTTTCCTCTAATAGACTCAGGAAGATTATTAGTGATTTGAGTGAACCTCAATCTATTGAACATATGTATGTGACCAAGTGAAGGAAGCAATATGTTAAACTTTCCCTTCCTATATGTGAAATCATAATCAAATTCTTTTAAGGCTTCCACCCACCAGGCTTCCTAAAACCTGGGGCTTTTTTGATGAGATAACCAATTCATGCTCATTTGGTCACATGATAGTTACTTTGCCAACAATGATGCCACTTTTTCAGAGCCTGAACAATAGCATACAAATCCTTCTCATACATTAAAGAATTTCTTTGGAAAAGGTCTAGATTTTCCTTGTCAAAATTTATTGGACATCCATCTTGTATCAACAATTTTTCAACCACAAATTCACTTACATCTGTTTCAACCACAAATGCTTGATTGGGTTCCGCTATTTGTTGAACATGAGAGCTTTCCATTCTCTCTTTTTTTATCTTTGCCCGAATGCATTGCATTTCCCTTTAAAATTCTCTATCATAGATAAAAACTAATTTGGCATAATTCTTGATGCGAGTTCTCAAACTTTGGGAAAATTTTAGTTTCTCAATGCACAATTGATGAAACTATCCCTCTCTTGCCTCCTTCTAGGGGCATTTTTCCTCCTGCTTGGCATGTGGAAAATGGTGATTCCACCCGTGGTATCGTTTGAACACCAATGCTACATTTTTCTCTAGTCCCTCTCTTTTGTATAAACAAAACTATGGCTTTCTTGAGAATTATCTCTACCCCTCTTTCCCCATCTACCGTTCCTACCAAAGGAATGGTCCATGATGTGAAGCTATCTAACCTCTCATCCCTACTATATGGCTCAATATCTTAGACTTTGTAACAAATTTCAAGCTTTTTGGACATTACAATACATACACACACATACATATAGCTATAGTTTTTTTTTTTCTCGACAAGGTGGTGGAAGCATAAGCCCTTTGATGAGGTACATGTCTTTAGATTTTCAATGGAGTGGATCTTGCTTTTTTTTTTTCTTTACATTTTTTCTATCTCACCATGTTTTGTTCAAGAAGAGGGGGATTTCATTTTTAACGAACTTGAAAAATATTTGAACCAAGAAGAAGAAGGATCCCCATTTTCGTACATTTGGAAGGTCTTTCGATTTTCTTCATCCGATTTCCTTTCTCCGTGTAAATAAGTAAGCTTCATCATAAACATGATTCCACCACGTTGAGTGCATATAGCTTAACAAAAGGTGAAAAAGAAAGAACAAAATGAAGCTTTTTATCCCCTCAACAATAGTGAATCGACGTATTTTAAGAGATCGATCGTTAACCTATCACGAACATGATTCCACTTTGAGGATATATAAGTTAACAAAAGGTGAAAGTAAAGAACAAAACGAAGCTTTTATCTCATCCACAAATGTCTTAGAGTTCTTCAAGATGGGTGTCTTACCTTACGAGGTCGGATGTGTATCTTTCCAAATTCATTGTACTCTCAAAAAAAAAAACAAAGACCAAATGGATCTATCACGTGAACTTGATCTTAAAGGGCTCTTCTTTGTACACTCTTTTGTCATTTATTTATTAATTTTTAAACGTAAAAAAAAAACGTTTAAAGGAAGTTTGGCAGATGCTTATTCCTTCGAGTTTAACTTTGAAAATCCAACTGTACAAGTGAATGAGCAAAATACCCTCGGAACCCTCGAATTCCATAAAGCAATGGTTAAAATAGATTACAACTAATTTAAATTGGCCAAGACCATTACATGTTCAGCTTGGGAGTTGAATTTTGGAGGCACTTACTCCTTCAGCTTTAACTTTGAAAATACAACTCTAGGAGTGAATGAGAAAAATACCCTTGAAACCCTCTAATTCTATAAAGCAAATGTTAAAATAAACTACAACTAATTTAAATTGACCAAGACCATTACATGTACAGCTGGGAAGTTGAACTCTGCCTCAAGAGACCATATGTTTACCAAATAACCTGCGGGACAATGAAAAAAAAAAAAGAAAACTTTTAAGAGTTCCATCTTCACGAATCACTCCATAATAAGCGCCTTGAAATAACAACTCATGTCGCTGTCCCAGACACCTGGTTTAGTGGTTGGATCCCTCGCCTCTTGAGGGGGGCGTGGGTTCAACCCCCTATGCTGCGGGACAGAATTGTGCCTTTGGGCATGGAAAAACGTGGTGCCTTCGGGCCATGGAACTTGTGCCTTTGGAGAAAAAAATCATGTAATGCCTTTGGGCCAGTTTAAACCCAATCTATTGTAAGTTTTTCCCAGTCTGAGTCTAACCCCTGTTCTTGTGGGATAAGGGGAGTCTCATGGGTACTAAGCCCTTCCTTGTACAGTTGCAATTTCAAAGTTAAAGTCGGGGGAGTAGGCCTCGGCCGAACCTCCTAAAAAAAAAAAGAAAAAAAAACACACACACACAACGCACGTCGCATATAGAGGCTCACTTTCATTATATTATTAGACAATGTAGGGAGTTGGGACCACTTTCATTATATAGCTGCTAGTCTCTAGATGTAGGGATTTGGGACCACTTTCATTATATAGCTGCTGGTCTCTAGATGTGGGAGAGTAGGAATCAGAGTTTCGGAGAGGCTACAATGGTACTATACTACTATGATAACTCTGGAGATGATACAATGGTAGTATGATAGGCTGTAGCCTTCTGGGTGAAGCGTAAAATCATTATGGGTCCCGACTCCCAATTTGCGACATATATTGCTCAGGCTTGGTTTTCTCCTAGATTTTTGTGACATGTGCGGAATTGATTGACGTCGGACGGAACTTGGGACGTAACTTAACTGCACAGTGCTACAAAGTTCTAATTTCTGAGATATAGGTGCGGCTATAAGCGTAGAGGTTGAGAATCACGATTGCCGAGATTCCTGTGGAGAGAGAGAGATAGGAGCTCTGCCGCAATGTCTTATGAATAATCCCAACTGTTGTGCTCTATGATCATCATCAGAAATGGCTGTTCCGGACACTGTGAAGGCACATTTTGCACTTGCGCTCGTGCAGGTGAACTTTGGCATTTACCATGTTATTAGCAAAGTGGCTCTTACGAGTGGTGTAAATCAGCTCGTGTTCTGTGCATATCGGGACCTTATAGCCCTCGCTATGTTGGCTCCCTTCGCTTATCTTACCGAGAGGTGAGCTTCTTGTGCTCTAAATATTTCGAGCTACAAATTAAAAATTACTATGTTGTTGATGATTGATAATTATTCAATCTTATGGAACATGAAACTCTCGGTAGGACGAAGTAGACTGTACATATCTGACGACCAGAAAGGTTTTATGAAATATTTCCATGAAGCTTATTCTCAAACAATATCCATGCATATAGCAGGAATCTATAGGCTGCGTGATCCTTCGCTCGAGCTTTGACCGCCGTTGACTGATTGGAGACGAGATTCTTGATCTGCCGTGCTCAAAGTGGGTTCTTTTTCTGAGTGCAGTATGCACTATGTGCTGCTTTGCGTGCTCAGTAGTCCGATAGAAGATATATTAGACAGATCAATAGTTCACAAGGTAAATAAATCACACAAGTCACGGCAAAAATAGACTACAAGCTCACAGAAGCATCTCTCAATTAATGGCAGCATGGAAGTGTACAAAAAGACGATTTAAATGGACAAATAATCACTTCACTCACTTCTCTGTGATAGAGAAGTGAGTAACTCTCAGTTATAACAAACTGACTCTCAAATGCTAAGGCTTCTCAGAGTACTGGCTCTCAAATGCTAAGGCTTTTCAAAGTACTGGAAGTATACTAGCCTCTTCGAGCACTCGGACTAGTGACTTACTCTGCTTGTCCTCGGCGACAAGACAAGAGCCTCTTGTCCACTGAGCTGTTCTACAAAGGTTAGATGCCCTTTCTCAGTACCTTCACTTGTTTATGTCTTCTATCTCTCTTGTATCGTATATCCTCCTATTCTCTCATGTCCCTAAGTGTATCCAAAAGGGTTCTTTATATAGGTTGCTATCACGAGCGGTTACTCCACTGCTCCTTTACTCCTCCACTCCTTCCACTTTTCTAGTACTCTGGCAAGTCAGGCTTTCTGAAACTGGCCAACTCTGGTACTCTGTCACCTGCCAAGTTTGGTACTCTGGCAAGCCGCCCACTCTCTAACTCTTTGCTTTCCGCTTCATTCTTTGGTAAGATCCAAACTGAAAGATAGGTCCCACCAGTAGTAAAAAGACCAATTTGCCAATTCGTCTTCCAAGCTGAGTTTTTTTAAAAAAGACCCGTCCAGTTTGTAAGTGGACGAAAGCTAGAAGGACCAATTTTGTAAAAAGACCAAGACAGCTTGTAAGTGAACGAAGACCAATTTTCTAAAAAGACCAATTGCTTGAATGACTTCTTCTTTATACTATAAGCTGGTCCGAGACTAGTCTTCTTCATTTTCAGCTATACACTGATACAAGTCTGTCTATAAGATGACGCATATACTTATGTTCACATGAATTCTTGCACGCTTTCTTATTTTTAGTCTCTACGTCCATAGATCATGAACATATAGCCTGATGAGCCGTCGCTTGTAAGCTTTTCCACTGTTGACTGATACATGTATTTCTGTCTGCAATTGATAAACGGTTACAATCCTTTGAAACTGCGATAAATCCTGGCATTTTCAGATTATGCTTGCAGCCTGTATCACCGATTCCAATTTATGAACTTGCAAGCATGAAGTGAAATATCAGCAATCTAATTTTCTTTTCGCTTCTGTGGTTTCTGAAATTGAGGGATACACTTATGGAGTTTGATCGGATAGAGTGGGGGTAATCCAATCATTAACTAACAGTATTGGAGGGACATGGAAGTGTGTAAGTCCAATGAACTGCCGGATGGATGGTTCAGGTCTAAATTCTGGCTCCCAAGGGCTCGATGCTGAGGCCTTATGGCTGGAAAACTTGGCTGTCATGTGGATGTTGCCTTGAGGGTTGAAGGCTGCACATCGTCGACAATTTCTTGGCGTTTCTTTCTTTTTTTTGGCCTTAGGATGGTAAGACGTTTTCAAAACAACTCAAGCCTAACGCGTAGATCATAAGACTCAACTTCTTCATAGAACAAGGAAAAAGAAAAAACGGGAAACATTCAAGGTTAAGCAGTTTAGAGTGTCCAATTTTCTCACCATTGGGCTTATTTCAGCATGTATTAAGAAATATTTAGTCACTGCTAACTGGAATCTAGTGATGCATTGCTTTTCATTACGTGCTCTTGTATAGGGTCATCTTTATTGTCATTGCAGTGAGGCCCTTATAGTTATACAAGAGGCTCTTATAACTGTCCTAATGTTATCCATATCATGTGATTGTTGGTCTATTAGTATACAACTAATGTAACAACATAAGTGACTCTTGTTACCAAGATATTCAACTGGATTCTCAGGCCACTTTAGAATACTCTCAAGAGTGCAATCTGCATAATGGGAAATCCGAGGCATGTGATGTATAAGGAAGGGAATTTGCACTGACTACACAATGCACATGGATAGATACACCCATTACAGGTGGGATTAAATTAGAGTCATTCTTCATATCATTGGATGAGGGAGCATATGGAGACAGAGATATGTTTTAGCTTTAATTGTTAGGAGTGTGAGTGATAAATTATGGTCATCACTTCTGTGACAGGCACTGCATGGGGTAGCTCCCAATGCAGTTATGCAAACCAAATGTATGAGCGGATCAACTTTTGAGCTCCCATTGCAGATCTACGGATTAGGTATAATCTGCATCACTTAAGCTGAAACAACTTACATCCTGGCTATCATTGTAGCATTGTGACCAAGTTAGCTAAGCACACACTATTGGAGCTTTATAAAGCTATAATACTTTTCAAAGATGTTGAGGATATCATTGCTTTTATAATTGAGCATCTCTTTTTCTTTATTTCTACATAAAGTATGATGATGGGTACTAAGGACTCTTTTTGATAGATATAGAGGCTTGCATCGGCAATGTTTTGATGGAATCCTTTTTCTTCAAAGAACTTCATTTCTTGTATGAGGTCCATGGAGCTTGTTTGAGTCCATAAAGTGCTTTGTGTAGTTTGTAGACATGATTTTCCTTTCCTTTCAGTTGGAAACCTTTAAGTTGTTCCACATATACTTCTTCTTGAAGATCACGATTGAGAAAAGGACTTTTTACATCAAGTTGGTGGATGGACCATCTAAAATGAGGACTTAAGGCAAGGATTACTTGAATGGGTGTGAACCTTGTGAATGGTTGTGAACCTTGAAGTGGGAGCAAAGGTTTTCTCAAAGTTGATGACATGCTTTCCTTATATCCTTTTGCTATTACTCATGCTTTATACTTGTCCGAAGTTCCATCAGACTTGTACTTGATTTTATAAAGCCTTTTGACTCCTATGACTTGATGATTGGATGGTTTAGGTACAAGTGTCCAAGTATTGTTCTTGTGAATTGCATCCATCTCAATCTTCATTGCTTCTTCCCATTCTGGTTGGCCTTGAGCTTCTTTAAAGTTAGAAGGCTTTGCAATTTGTTGGATCTAATGCGTAAGTGTATAGTTTACATAAATGACTTTGTTCTCTTTGTTGCTCTCTGTAAGTCTTTGAGACCTTGTAGGCTGATTAATCTCCCCTCAGCTGTACTCTCGATTGGGCAGTAGTCTAACTTGTAGATTGTGGCAGTCATGGATGATGGTTAAGAAGAATTGTACTCCTCATGTAAATTCTTTCAGTACACTGACTTTTTTCTGCAAGAGAGCATCTGTTGGGAAGTACTTGCTTATCATATGTGCTTGGAAATGACTATGTCCCATTGTGAAGTGTAAATCGGTGGATGGGAACTTGAGCTTCAATCTTTAGTTGTACTTAGAAGACTCATCAAAGACTACATCTTTGGATATAGTGATAGAGTGGTTTTCCATATCATATAATCTATATGTTTTAGATTGTTCACCGATATGCTTCTTGGACTTGGATGACAGCTTATGTCTTTCTCCCTTATGCACATAGACAAATGATGCAGCTCCAAATGGAAGGAGGAACTGATGAAGCCTTGGGAACTTCTCAAGTTGTTCTCAATCTAGAGCAAACCACAAAGGAAAGCAACAGGGATAATAGCAAAGAAGAGGAAGAGGTAGCTGAACAAGAAACCGAAGGAGCAAGCATGAAGAGAGAATTGGGAGCCTTCACCTCCCAGAAATGAAACATGTGGAAGTCGGGAGCCTCCACCTCCTAGGAATGGAACATGTGAAGAATGGGTGTCGTCACCTCCAAAAACTCGTAGATATGAAAATTGGGCGCCTACACCTTTTAAAATGTGGGAGGGTAAAAATTCTCCACCAACTTGGGCACCACAGATTTCGGCAACTCAAGAGGCCTCGGCTCTATTCTTAGCTCAAGGACCTCCAAGCTAGGCACCTGAATGAGGTGTACCCTCCTCCTTGGGCTACCCCTACCGTTGGTTGGGCGGCCCAATGGGCATCGGGTGAGCTCCATACAAAGTTGGAGTCATCAAAGAATACAAGACATGACATTAAGGTGGACGTAAAACATGACAACATAGCAAAGGAATTATCTACGGAAGATCTAGATGAGATAAGGGATTGGATTGAAGAAACTAATCATGTTTCATGTTCTACAATAGTAATCATGGGAAAAAGAAGAAGAACCTATTGCGGAGTCCATAGTTCTAGGAGAACCTGCCAAAGATCTCAGAAGAGGTAAAACGTGAAGAGATAATGAAGACAACCAAACAGAAGGAAGGATAGAAGGAAAAAACAACTAAGACCATATTTCCAATGGAAGAAATCCCATTAGGATGGATGCAAGAGAAGAAGCAAGAAATTGCAATAGCAAAGGAATTATCTATGGAATATCTAGATGAGATAATGGATTGGATTGAAGAGACTAATCATGTTTCATGTTTTACAATAGTAACCATGGGAAGAAGAAGAACCTACTTCGGAGTCCATAGTTCTAGGAGAACTTGCCAAGGACCTTAGAAAGAGATAGTGAAGACAACCAAACAGAAGGATAGAAGGAAAAAACAACTAAGACAATATTTCCAATTGAAGAAGTCCCATTAGGATGGATGCAAGAGAAGAAGCAAGAAATTGCAATTAATGATAATCTTGCCTTCACCAAAGAAATGCTTTTCAAAGAAGGATCATCCAGTGACGGAACAACTCCAAAGCCGGTCAAAGAAAACCTAGGAGAAGAAGATAATCCACAAAATTGCTTCTAGCAAGCTGGTTATGACTATCCATTACTTCTCACCATAATGACCACATTTATGAATAACTTTAAAGATATCTTTGCATGGAACTATAAAGACTTTGATAAGAATACCAAAGGAGTTAGACATACACACTATTCCCTTGGTAACTGAGGCACGACCTGTTAGAGTTAATATATACAGATTAAATCCTCTCTCTACACTCCCGCGTATGGCACGATGAGAGATGGTGTGCCCACATCATCGGATGTCAATGGACCTTCCATCCATGCATTGTCGAAACTTTGTCATAGACAAGCCCTATGCCCCAAGAAGTGAAGGCCTCCCAACCCCTAAACATTCCATGAAAGAACCCTCATGGAGATTGGGCAAACCAAGAGGTTGCAGTAGCAACAAAACGAGTCATCTTCAAGGCCGGTTTGGATGGGGAGTAATCTGAGTCTAGACGTCCTCGATAAGAAGCGAGTTGCAAAGTGAGAACCCGGCAGAAACTGAACCAAGTGGACTCTCCCATCTCAACGGCCTTCTCCTAGCTGTGTCTCCTCATGTATATACATATAACAAGGTGCAATACGAGTGTCCGCAACCACATACAAAATGAGCTTACTCTCTTGAGGACCAAGAATGAAAAGAAAGTGTGCTTCATTCCATAAGTATGATCAAGCTCACCAAGGTGATGGGAGAACTCAATAACCTAGGCACGAGCAAAGCGTAGCACTTCCTCCATATACCAATCCGATTGCAAAGCTCCACACAGAGGGAATGGAAAAGCAACTACCGATTCCATAGGAGTCTGGGACGAGAAGCAAGAGCCGCAACATGGACCCGAACGGGAGAAGAGACCATCTCCTCTTGTACGCCAAAGAGGCGAGAGAACTCATTGCCGAAATGCTCTTCCCGCAAGTGATAATAAAAAATCACTAGATGAGGTGGAATGGTAGTCAAAGGAGGTACCAATTGATATCGGGGGTCTCTAAATTTACTGCCCCTCTTGAGCCACCCGACCCACCAAGAAATCACTTTCGAGTGAATGTCAAGAGCTAGGGGGTGCAGCAACAGGCTGACGAGGGGGTCGTGGAGAGGAGGTAGACGTTTGGGAGGATGATGAAGGAGCTGGGTCAGAAGCGAGGGGTTCCCGCTTTGACTCAGCGCATGGGAAAGCATGTGTAAATCCTCTTGAAGGGCACTTGACCGATTCCTCGTGGGGACAAAAGCCTATGGAGCCATTGGTCTATTCTCTCATCCCATTTGCTTCCGCTGCCCTGGTTGCTTCCATTGAGGGGAAGACCTGGATGGGTAAGATGAGATCTTTAAGAGATAGCACCTCCAGCAAAATGAAAAATGTACCCTGATGTAGACTTACGATTGTCTACACAACCAACATAGTCAGAATGTGTGTAACCAATAATGGATGCTTTCCCTCTACCTAAGCATAGACACTTGTCCTTAGTGCCACTCAGATATCTCAAAATCATCTTGACCCCTTCCCAATGTTTCTTGCCAGGATTAGACATATATCTGCTTACAACTCCCACGGCAAATGCAATGTCTGGTCTCGTAGCTACCAGAGCGTACATGAGACTACCAAGAGCGGACTCATAGGGAATTTTGGTCATGAATTCCTTTTCCTCATCTGATTTGGGGCGATCATCCTTGATCAATTTCACATATGTGGGTAAAGGTGTACTCAATTCCTTTCCATCCTGCATATTGAACCTGTGAAGTACTTTGGATATGAACTCACTTTGAGACAAGTATATGCATCTTTTACTCCTATCACGAGTAATGCGCATGCCAAGAATATGTTTGGCATCCCCCAAATCCTTCATATCAAATGTCTGACTCAACTTCGTTTTGAGAATTGACAAGTCATAAGAGGACTTCCCAGCAATCAACATATCATCGACATAAAGTATCAAGCATATCAAGCTTCCATCTGAGCATCTCTTTGTGTAGAGACAATGGTCCTCATTGCTTCGAGAATAACCTTGAGACTTCATAAAAGCATCAAACTTTTGGTACCATTGTCTAGGGGACTGTTTAAGTCCATACAAGCTTTTCTTGAGCTTACAAACTAGACATTCCTTCCCAGGAACTACATAACCCTCTGGTTGCTCCATATAGATCTCATCTGTAAGATCTCCATGCAAGAAAGCAGTTTTCACATCCGTTTGGACTAGCTCTAAGTCCTCCATTGCAATGAAACCAAGCAACATGCGCACGGTAATCATCTTGACCACTGGAGAGAAGATTTCCTCGAAATCAACACTATGTTGTCACTTAAAACCCTTTGCAACAAGTCGTGCTTTATACTTTGGAGAAGCACTATCTGATGTGAATTTCAGCTTATATACCCATTTACATGGTTAAGTTTTCCTTCCCTTTGGCAAAGATACTAAATCTCAAGTATGATTCTTGTGAATAGAATCGGACTCTCTCTTCATGGCACACTCCCACTTGACATGATCCTCTGTCTGCATAGCCCCTTTGTAGCAAGAAGGCTCATCGGCATCTGTTAGCATAACAAAATCTAAACGTGGAACATATCTATCAGGTGGATGTGAGACACGTGCAGAGCGTTTCAATTGTTGCTTAACAGGAAGATGTGCTGACTCATCTGATCGGACATTCTCTTGAACGTCCCTATGCCTCGTTAATGGGCTGTCTATGCATCTTAGACTCATTGAAAACGACATCACTACTTTTGATCACTGACTGTGTTTCAGGATCCCATAAGCGATATCCAAATTGTCCTTCTCGACCATATCCAAGAAAAATGCATTTCTTTGACTTATGGTCCAACTTGTGTCTAAGATTCTTGGATATATGAACATATACTTCACACCCAAAAATTCGAAGATCATCATAATATGGTGGCTACCTTGTCCATAACTCTTGTGCCACTTTTAGACCTTTGGCAGTACTAGGTGAAAGGTTAATCACATGAACTGAAGTCAATACTGCTTCTGCCCAAAAACCTTGTGAGAGGTTTGCATGATGCAACATAGAAACTACTCTATCTTGAATAGTTCTATTCATCCTTTCAGCTATATCTTTCTCTACTGGGGTATAAGGAGCTGTAAACTCTCTACCGATCCCTCTAAATTGACAGAAAAGGCTGAATTCATGTGAGGTATACTCACCCCCATTATCTGAACGTAAAGCCTTAAGCTTGTTTCTTTTTTAGTCTCAACTGAAGAAAGCCATTTTCTGAAAGTAGGGAATACCTCATACTTCGATTTGATAGGATATACCTAGACTCTTCTAGTAGCATCATCTATGAAAGTGACAAAGTAAAGAGAACCACCTAAGGACCTAGTGGGCATAGGACCACACACATCTTTATGAACGAGATCTAAGGACTGAATTGAAGAGTCAATATGCGTCCTATGCACATTTCTGGTTTGCTTTCCATATTGACAATGACCATAAAATAAAAAATCAGAGAAAGACAACATAGGTAAGTAGCTAGAACGAGAAAGATTTTCTATTCCACTACGAGATATATGGCCCAAACGACCATGTCAAATACAAGCCATAGGCTGTTGTAGCAGCTAACAAGTGTTCTTTCTGTGATACAAATAAAGGATAAAGTGAGCCAACTTTGCTTCCTTTTGCAATAGCCATATTGCCCTTTGATATACGAAAGGATCGAGTATAAAAGACCACCTTGTAACCAAGGTCATCAAGTTGACCGACTGACATCAAACTAAGTGATAACTGAGGTACATGGCGTACATTATGCATAGTAAATTTTGAAGTTTGAACCATCAATGAATTGCAATGAATTGCACAACCATCAATGAATTGCACAACCACATCTCCAATCCCCACAACATCACACTGGTAAGAGTCACCAAGTCTCAAGGTACCAAGAGACTTTGCTGCATAATTAAAGAACCATTCTCTGTGTGGTGTCACATGGAAAGAAGCACCAGAATCTAGCAGTCATGTGTGGGAAAGAGAATCTGCCATAGGAGCCTCAGTTGGCACAGTACTATCAAGTGTCAACACATCAACATCATCAAAAATAGCATTAATTTCTTCAATCTTCAGAGTCGAAGTAGATGGTGCAGGTAATTGTTTAACATGCCCATCAACATTCTGTCCTTTATCTTTAGCATTCTTTAATGCATAACAATCTTTCTTCATATGTCTTTTCTTGTGACAATAATGGCATTCGATATCCCTCTTCCTTGATTTACTTCTACTCTTATTCGGTTGACCATTCTTTTCGTTGTTCTTGCACCTGCCACATTATTGATTCTTTCCTTGGTAAGAATCGCGAACATTATATGCATCTCCACTCTGAGTGCCAACCATAGATTTTCTACGAATCTCCTCACTCAAGAGTGCTCCACATATGTCATCATAGACGAGTTTACCACTAGGTGCACTATTGTTAATAGTTGTGCAAAACGTATCCCATGATGATGGAAGGGTGCATAATAGCAATGCTTAGATGAGCAACAACACTATCTCTGTCCTTCATGCAAAGGTCATATAATTTTCTCATTAGATACACTTTATTTGATGCCGTCTCTTTTTCATGTGTTGCATAACTTCTTCCAAAGCTCCTCAACACTTTCACATTCTAATACCGTAAAGTAAACATTATCTACCAGGTGCAAGCTAATGGTAGACTTGGCCATTTCATCTAACTCATCCCAATAATCTTCATCCATGTCAGCAGGCTTCTTTGAAGTCCCATTTACTGATTTCCATTGCCTCCTTTGAATCAGGACATCTTTCATATGATCCTTCCACAGAGCAAAGTTTGTGCCATCAAATTTTCAGATCTCAAAATGGTCTTTGCCCCGCAAGTTATAACTCCTCTTGGGAACACTCGTACTAGACCGTGATCCACCATATGTGCCTGAGACATATGATGCCATGATGGTAAAGAACTGAGTAGAATGCTAATGGAGCTAGAAGAGTCGAAACACCAACGAATAAGTGTATCAAAGAGTAAATCGACCACTGTATAGTTGACAAAACCAAAAATTTGGAAAGATTTTGCGAGAGTATCCTCTGCAAAATGAACGTACGATGAATGTCGAAATATTATAAAACTGCAGGTATTGACATGTTTACCGGCATAGTGAATCACTTACTCCACTGCATATAATCAGTTACCCAATAGAAGCCAACTAGGCTTATCGAGCACCTATGATCAACTATCATACATCTCCTATGGCGAGGCTGGGTAAGTCTTCCACCTGCACCACTGAAGAGACCTCGACATTTTGGTGTCTCCCATCTAAGAAAACCTCACCAAGACCCTCTTTATCAAATGTAATAGGCTTTATGCATAAAACGTAACCGCTATATCAATGACCACATGGACGTACATAAGCGGTATCCACAGAAGTGTATATGTGCTCAATATATGTAGTAAAATGACATTAAAGGGCTGAATGCACAACCCAAAAACTAGCCAACAATAGTTGCAAGTGTCTGTCAACTCTGATGTTTTATGCTAAAAAAACCTGCATAAATTTGCAGCGACTGCTCCCACCAAGACTGAAAACCTTTCGAGAAACTTGTAATTTTATGAGTGTGACTGAAAAGACAGTCCCAAAGGTTGATATTTATTGTCGAAGAAGTACAAAGAATACTCTTCTTGGTTTTCTTGGACCTATGTGAAAAGAACTATGTACTCCAAAATGGCTCCAAAAGACACCCCAAAAATGCTTCAGAAACATGCTTTGAAAGCAAAGAATGAAACTTTGAGGGATCAAAACATGTTCAAGGTAATGTTAACCTTAGTCTTTCCCCTTCTTAAGACACCACAAGAGTGTAGCTTAGTTTCAAGAGATTGCCACGGTTAAGTGAGCTCCGGGGGGAAGAGTACTTGGATGGGTGACCTCCCGAGAAGTACCGGGAACCTGTATCTTCCTCGATCGTTGATGTCCTCCCTCGCACGTAGCCAACGGTGACTTCGGTGACTCGGATGACAAGGTATGCCAAGGTCTATGCCTTGTTCGCCGCTCTAATACTAGTGAAGTAATGTGATGGCGATGCACGACGATATCCTCGGAGTATAAAACCGAGCTCCAAAGGCTGCACATAGTACTCCGCACAGAGCTGCAAAATATGCAGAAAAAACACAGTACAGAGGGAGCACGGAGACGGACTTCTTAGGTCTTACAAAATGCGGTCGAACTTACAATCTGTGATTGACCAGACCACTATATGTTTTATTAAAAAACATATACAAAGAAGTGTCCGGTGGTCATTTGGCCTTTCATATGACACTAACGGTAACCATCTTCCACGAAAGGCCAATATGGCCAAAGTAACTGTGGGAGAAAAATAAAGAATGATAAAGTATACTTGAGTGTAAGTATAAAAACTATATGCAGCCCTAAGTAGAAGACACAATAAAAACCTCATGTTTCCATCCCCTTTGAGGAGAGGGAATCAAGAAGAGCAGCAGAGGGGGGTTCTTTGGTGCTGGCGAAAGGGAAGGGTGAGGGAGAGGGGGGGATCATTACTGTCAAAGGGGAAGCAAGGAGGGGGGAAGGGGTTGTCGAAGGTGTCAAGAGAGAGAGGGCCCTGGGGGAGGGGGGGAGTGAGTTGGGTAACAAGGCAAGGGAGGGAGGAGGGAGCTCGGACACGGGTAGGAAGGAAGGGGAGGTAGTGAAGGCAGCGTAGATGGGAGAGAGGAGTGGGGAAGGGAGACGATGGAGGCAGGCGGAGGGGTGGCACACATGTGCTGGGCAGGGAGGGATGCATAGCAAGAGAGCGAGGGAGAGGAGTACACGACAACGAAGAAGATGGTGCAATTGATAGGTATAGAGCAACGTTAGTTGTCAAAGACTATGCACAAAAGAAAGGTATATGCAATGATGAAACATTTGCAACTTCTAGAGATCCTCATGAAGATATTTATGTTCAACAACCGAAAGGTTTTGAAGGACCATGTAAAAAACACTTAGTTTGCAAGCTTATAAAAACTCTTTATGGTTTGAAGCAAGCACCAAGGGCTTCGTATGAAAATATTTATTTATATCTTTTATCCATTGGTTTTGAAAACTTTGAAGCTTCTCTTACCCTCTATGCTATATCGGATATAGATTTCCTGATCATCATCATCATTCATGTTGATGATATGATTATGACAAGACTCAAGGACTCAAATCTTCACTTCTTTAAGTCACAGCTTAAGCGTACATTTGATGTTAATGATCTTGGTAATTTACATTATTATCTTGGCATTGAATTCAAATTCAAGAATGAATGTATCTATATGATACAACAAAAATACATTGAGAAACTATTATAAAGGTTTGATATAGAAGATTGTAAACCTATGTACACACCTATGGATGTTAATGTGTTATTACAAGTAGATGTTAATGTGTTATTACTTTTGATGCTACACTATATAGTCATTTATGTAATATAGGACAAGGAATTCAGTTTACAGTTTCTCAAGTATCAAGGTTCATACACAAACCTCTCAAAATAAAGCAATGAAGATAATTTTTAGATATTTGAAAGGCACTATGAATTATGTAATTGTATTTTCAAAATCAGCATATTACTTACTTCAAAGTTTTGAAGATTCTGATTGGGCAAGTGACAAAGATATAAGAAGAAGTGCAAGTGACTATTATTTTTATGTTGGAGAATGCCTTATTTTATGGCTTTCTAAGAAACAACCGATAGTGGCTACATCTTCAAGTGAAGCATTGTATAGCGTTGCCTTTACAACTACACTTGAAGCTATTTGGTTGCCAAAATTGCCAAGTTATCTTGATGTTCATGCTCATCTTCTTGTGCATGTATTTTCAGATACTCAAAGTGCTATTGTGATTGCAAAGAATCCTATTCATCATGCAATGACACAACATATTGAAGTACATTATCATTACATTAGGGAACATGTATCTAAAAAGCACATTGAACTAACTTATGTACTAGCAAGCACATTGAACTAACTTACGTACTTACAAGCACATTATCATTGCATTAGGGAACATGTATCTAAAACGCACATTGACCTAACTTATGTACTTACAAGTGAGAATGCGGTAGATATATTTACCAAAGCATTATCCAGAGACATACATCAAAAGTCATGTAGGTTATTAAACCTTACGTCATTATGACATTTTGAGGGGAGGATTGTTGGAAAACAATGATAGAATGCCTTTGAATTATCTTAATTCTGGCAATCTTAATTTTGGTACTTAATCAAATTTTGGTAAAAAATGGCCAAAAATTTTTAATGGCTCATTGGATAGTAATCTCTGAGAGCTTCTAATGGTACATATGGCACCATCAGACATCAGAAAGTCAACCAAAAATCGAACCTCAAATTTTGCTTTTCATGTTGTTTTTCATCAAATTTAGGATCAATGGGTATGATTTAATCATAAAAGAAATAAAAATCCAACGGTTGAAGATGGAATCGACCAATTTAAGCATGAAAAACAAAGTACGAAAAACATAAAAAAGCCACTCACTTAAGTCTGGCACAAAAGTCCGAATTAGCTTTTGCCTTTCAAACTTTAGCCGTGGAGTTTTTTGCCTAGGAATAGAAGCTATATAAAGAGGGCTTTGAGGAATCAATTGATCATCAATTTGTGAAGTCATATACACAAGCTCTACGATTTTGAGCTAGGAGGACTTTTGGAGATACATATGCAGATTTGGAGGAGATTTTGGCAACCATCTCTTCTTCACACGTTCATGTGTGTTTGCTGATTTTGTGAGTATTGGATTCTTATATCAGGGTTTCTTCATTTATTGTTGCTTCTATGCGAAGTTCTACCTATCTCTTCAACACATGAAGATTCCATAGTCGCTACTCAACATTAGAGAAGACTTAATTTCAGATTAAGGTTCGATGTAATAACTGTTTTTGACTGTTTTCACACTTTATATTGCACATATTCTCAAACATAATACCTCTTAGGCACCCTTTCTTCACATTTTGTACTTAGAACCCTTTTCATTCAGCCTATATGTAGTGTTGTATCATTTCACATGTTGTACATTGACATTTAGCATTTTAATTAGTATGTAGTTAGCATTCAGCTCTTACACTTTTATAATTGTCATCTCTCTATTCTATTATCATTCATTTCATTTAAGTTGGTCAAGGTGTCTCATGTGCTAAGGTTCTAAGTGCTGGAAAGATCTTGAATACTTGTAATTATTATTTGGGCCTACCACACTTCCAACATCTAAGAAGCACATTAAGCTTATCTATGTTCCTACAAGTGAGAATGTGGGATATATATTTTTTTCTAAAGCATTATCTAGAGACAGATCTCAGTAGTTATGCAAATTATTAAATCTTATCCCAATATGATATTGAGGGCAGATTGTTGGAAACAATGTCAAATTTATCTCTAAACCCGAATTTCCAGCAAACCCTAAGTTTATATGTTCACCATTTCTGAGAAATGGAAACGGTTAACTTTGGTCAAAGATGGTAAAAAGTTATAATTACATATTTGAAAATTACTGTTCAAGAGCTTTCTAACTATATAACACTCTACCATCTGACCAATATATATCTCTTAAATCATAAACTCTAGTCTCAGCTTTTAATCATGAACTTTTAAAACAATCCATGTTGAGGGCTTGTCTCACAAAAAATCTAAGATCCAAGGGTCATTATTAATTCCCATGTTTTATTACTAATCCCAAGCATTAAAAAGAACAAATCCCTTCTGTAATTCCCACCATCATTTGTTGCCGAAATCACGAAAGAGGGATCTTGGGGCGTGTAGGCCTATAAAAGAAGGTCTAAGGTGCATACAATCATGTCTTATATTATACTTAAGGTTAAGGTGCTGATTGATTTTGATTAGGAACTGCTTTGGAGGTCTTTTTGAAGAGATAGCTGCCACCCACTTCCTCTTCATACAATTAAGTGTGTGTGCTGATCTTTAAGTAAGTTCCTGCATATATTTTTTTTCTACTTCAAGTCTTGCTGCTGTGTTAGGTGTTTGCAGCCTATTACTCCAAGAGGTGAAGATGTCAGAGAAGAAACCCTAATTTTATTAGGCTTGCAGATTTTTACTCCTATTTCAGCACATAGGCTGTTGTTCCTACAATCAATGTATTTATCTTCCATGTTCCAGCACACTTTCACTTTTTCTAACTCTTAGGCACACTTCTCTACAATTTTGTTACCTAGATCCACATACATTCAGCCTATTATCCAAATTTTGTATATTACACACATTGTACAGTTATTATGTCATCAAGTTATTTTTATTTAGATTAGCCCTTTAGCTACTCGTTCCTATCTCTTGACTCTTGTCTATTTTTCAAATCGTTCATCTATCTTATTTGGTTCAAGGTGTGGATGTTTGCAAGGTTTTAAGTGTTGGAAAGATTCTGTGATTTATATTGTGCCTACATCACTTCCAACAGCTCCATCAATATGTTATTTTTAGGAATCATATCTGCCTTGATGATTCATGTGAAGATTGATTTGCCTTTGGGAGTCTTTGGTATGTCCATATGCTCTTCAACTATAAGATGAAGATGCATCACTTCTTTTCCTAAATCGTTTACCTTGTTGGGATAAGCGGTCAATATGTAGATCTCTCCAAGCTTATCAAAACATTTATCATGCTCGAACTTCACTAGCGGATTGAATTCTGGTATGATATTTTGATTTCCTCTAAGTTGAACCATTGTTCGATTCAATTCATAAAGGTAGATTGGTTCTCCTTATGCATTGGTATATTGAAATTGCAAGATGGTTTTATATTCAGCTTCAATTTGAGATGACTTATTCTTGGTTAGTCATATTATGCACGTCTTCGGAACTTGACATGTTTTTGTTGTTGGTTTCAGATTCACTTCAGTTTCGAGGTCTTGTTGAGTTTATATTTATCTTTGTGAGACTCCCTTCAGAGGATATATAATTTTTCTTCGGTTTACTTGTCCCATGCACTCTCTAATTTCAAGTGCATGTATGTTTAGTGAGTGAAGTTGCAAGTTATTTTCCTCACGTTTGTTCTTGCTTATATTCTCAATTAAATTGAAAGAGTAATAGCACAAAATAAAGGATTCTTACAAGGGGATTTCTTAGTTGCTCTCTGGTGCTCTTGGTAGCTCTGAACTCACAATGTCCTAGGTCAATGTCTGTGTATGCTCTTTCGGTCAATGTATCCATAGAATAACTTTCTTGGCACTCAAAATGTTTGGAGAAACTGTTTTTCATCCCCTCCCCCACTATTCATTGGTGGTGGAGGTGAACACATATATCTTATTAATCAGTCAAGTTTAGTATGATATATTTTTTATGTTATTTTATTATTTTTCTTCATATTTTTAATTTTTAAGCAGATTCTAAATGTTTTTTCTTTATGTATGATTTTTGCTGCAGAAGAACACGTCCGTCTCTAACTTGGCGCACTGTATTCTCTCTTATGGTGTTAGGTTTGCTAGGGTAAGTTTGATGTTACCTAAATCTCTGTCTGTCTGTCTCTATGGTCTTCACACCCCTTCCGCTCTTCTCTTTCCCCAAAAAACGGAATCAGCAGAAGAATAATAAAAATATTATCTATGCAGGTTTACATATTGTATGTCTGTACTGTATAAATTCACACACACGCACACGCACATACACACACACACACACACACTCACACACATACACACATGGCTACTGCAAAATAAGGTTGAGGGTATGGAAATTGAAGCCATGAAACACATGCTTGTCAATGTACTTCACAAGGATGCAAGTATCAAGAAAATTCAAGCAGCTATCTTCCTACCTCAAGATATCTCAAAAAATGCACTCTCTTTTCATATACAAGGGGTAGTGCTATTTGTGTTTGAGGTAGCTTAGGGAATTGCCCAAGGACTTGGGCATGTAGCTTTAGAAGAGTATTGATCCTGACAAGGATTATTTGAGATCTTATAATCTCAACGTCAAAGAAAAGATGCTTTCACGTTGCTCAGTGATGATTCCAAATCAGTGTTCATCAGAGGATGGAAACTGACAAGCCATATTTAAAAAGAGCTGCTGCATAAATGCTCATGTGCTCATGCGGATAGAGTTGGGCTCCCTTCTCTTTTATGGAATTGCATAAGGAAGATTGGCAAGATTCTTGAGAAAGTAATCTATGACCCCTGTTAGAGCAAGGATCAAAGATAAAGTATGTACCTTATACAGTGTGGGAAATTGTTTCTCTAAAAACTTCTCTATTCATATTATGGGATCCCACAATGGCGCCCTTTCACTCTAGGAAATGGAGACATTTTTCTAGAGATTGTTCTACACCATTAGTCTTACAGCTGAAACTGCCATTTTTTTAGTGTGGTTTCATTAAGCCTATGAGTATCAGTGATATATGTAACAAAAGGTAGGAATCTAACAAGTCCCACAAATGCTGGGTGCATATATTGAATAGCTTATGGAAGAAATATGCTCCTTCATAACATAGGTTATCTCTATGGAGATCAAATCTCAGCTGCATGAAAACAGGGCACTGCATGAAATAACACCGTCCTTTGTTGAAAACACCTAAAAACAGTTCTGATCATCTTTTCTAATATTTTTGATACATCATAGGCTGGTGGCAAGAACTTTGTGTACTGGTGTAGCTGGACACCCTGGGCAGCCAGTGGTGGGGGTTCTTGCCTTAGGAAGAGGCATCCTTTTGCGGCAAATGTGGGGCTATCGCAAGGTTGGGGTGCCTTTGGAAAAAGAACGGTAAACTTGAAACGACTCGAGAATGGAGCATAGATTAGTTAGTGACCCTAAGGGCTGATCTAAGTACACTGTTCAAGGGCTTTATAGAGATTTTATAAGAGCTGTAAGAGCTGCACAAAGAGCTTTAAGAGTGCTTCTCAGTGTGGTTGCTTCATAAACATAAATGCACAATGTCTAAATAGCCTTGAAATTACATCAGAAGAGCTACCACTGGCATAACCATATAAAAAGGGCTTCTGTTGCGTTCCTTGGTGGCCTGCCAAAACACCTTTCTGGATCAAATCCAGCCCACCAAATTGTCAACACTAGTCCAAGTAGTCCAGTTACCATAGCTTGTCAAGGTAGTCCAGTTGGCCCACCTCGTCCAGTGTAGTTCAGCTAATCCAGCTCATCTAAGTAGTCCAGCGGGTCCCCAGCTCATTGAAGTAGTCCAGCCAGTCCAGCTCGTCCAAGTAGTCCAACTAGTCCAAGTGATCCAGCTATCCACATAGTCCAACTAGTCCTGCTGGTCCAGGTCGTCCAAGTAGTCTAGCTACTATCTGCAAAGTCGAGTCACCTGCAATGTCGCGGGTAGAGAGGCAAAGGCCAGTAACTTCCAAATCCTTCAAAAGCATATGCAATTTTTCAGCTTATTCATGATAGGGTGAGGGAGGAACCTGCACATAGCTTGACGAGAGAGAAGATACACCTTTCTTGCACAAGGTTGGCAGGAGGTGTTTGCTTCCAATAGGGCTATCCCAGAAGTGCACACTTGCAGAATCCTACCCCTTGAGAACCACCTCATTCCAATGCTGCCTAAGTCACCCCTTGCAGCATCAATCTCTCAAGTATGTTTGTCCTCTTTGCTGGAAGCCCAAGGAGGCTTATGCAGACCCTTAGGAAGCAAGTATGTAACTCATAGTCCATTCTAAAAAGCTGATACAGGTGGTACTGCTCATGGAAACGAGTGGTTCTGCATGTGTCAAAGGAGTAGTGGAGATGAGAACCTGCAAATCCCAAAGGTTGTGCCTTGGGGTTGCAATCAGGTAATGATGGCTCATTTATTGGTCAGTCATTGATTTGATGCTAGTCCAAAGATAGTCCATCATTGTCTTAATCTATCCATTGATTCAGTCGCCCAAGAAATACCTTCCCATCAGTCCTGCCTTCGTTGATTGCCTGGTCATGAGGTTCCTAGGATAAACAAGAAAAAAAACAATTGGACAACTTTGGGTTGACCAGCATGGGTCGCCTCCATGGACCGACTAAGGTCGGCCTTTTTGTGGTCGACCCTGGCTGACCCCATATACATTTTGTTTTTCTTTTTTGTTCTTTCTTTTAGAGTACCTTTTACTTGTTTGTATCCCTTGGTCATTGCCTTATCTCCTCTTGGGCCATTATACAAAAGGCTTTGCATCCACCTTGAATGTCCTTGGGCCACAAAAGAAGAATTCCTTTGGGGTTGATCAACATGGTCGGCCATCTTGCCTCTTTTTTTCTCTTATTCCTCAATTTAATATTAATATGTATATTCATATTTTTCTGGTAGGTCGTGTAGGTAATAGGCTTCAAGGAAGGTAAAGAGAAGGTGAGGGGAAAAAGAGAGGATTGAGAACAAGAGAGAAATGTAGAGCAAGGTTGGAATGGAACCCATTCCAAACGCGTATGGAATGTACGGAACGTTCCGTATGTTCCAAACACGTTCTGAATGTGTTCAATTTCTTAAAAAAAATTTTGAATTGAAAAAAACTCCATGAAATATATACATTGCTAGGTGAGTCCATCGCTCAATGACTCCCGAAGCAAGGAGGAGATAGAGAGGGGAGGGAGGGGGGGGGGGGGGAGAGAGAGAGAGAGAGAGAGAGAGAGAGAGAGAGAGAGAGAGAGAGAGAGAGAGAGAGAGAGAGAGAGAGAGAGAGAGAGAGAGAGAGAGAGAGAGAGAGAGAGAGAGAGAGAGAGAGAGACTTTTTAACGTCTATTAGAGGCCAAAATCGGCCTATGAGACAAAACATATACATCAGTATGATCCAAACCACTGTGATCCAAAACGAAAATAAAGTGTGAGTACTGCAAACGGGTATAAAAGGAGGGATAGTAGCTGGCATCAAGGGTGTGGGGTGCTATGGGTATGCACTCTATATGCTCAATGGGTGAGATACAAATATGATATGCATAGGGAGGGGAGGCTCGATGGTATCACAACCCCCTAAATGCCTGGAGTGGGTGTAGTATATAATGCATCGGTGGGTAAGGCATCATGGCGATCCTCGAAATGCTCTGGGTGTCCAAATCGACAGGGGTGCGCTGCTGACGTCTCTGTATCTCCATGTCATGGCGTGCGTGAATCGCCTGAATCTCTCTCTGATGTGGACGAGCTCTCCGGACAAGGGGTCTCGGTCGTCGACGCTGTCGTCTAAGCTCCTCTGCTCTGTGTAATGTGACACCCCGCATCGAACTGGGCCCTCGAGTGTATGTGGGTCTGAAAAAATCTGTAATATAAGTCTGAGGGGGGGGGGGCAGGTGTATCTCCATCTGCTGCTGGAGGAGTGATGCGCGGTGGTGCTGGAGCTCTACTAGGAAACGACCTAGAGGGCGCTGGTCCTCTGTCCCCAATAAAGCCCTGATCTCTCTAGGCCCCCTGAAGAGCTGTGGGTAGAGGTCTCTGATGTCCTCATATGCCTGGCATCTACATGTGTAGTGCTCCTCGTCCTCCACCTCCTCTCTACATATCCTGCATAATCGCTCATCCCTGGGGGTATGTGTGGCTCGCCCAATCTCAATCTCGAGCTGGTGTGATGATACTCTGAGCTGCCCAATGGCCACTCTCTCAGCTGGTGCCATATATGTATCCATGTATCGTGGTCTCTGAATGAAACCATCCGCTGTCACAGTCAGGAAGTGCTCTCTGTAGTGTTGCCTCTTTGTGGGAAGAGGCTCCCGTGGTGCTATCCATGTCTCCCTGACGTGTATCTGTAGTAGGTCCTGGCAGATGATCCTATTCCTCTCCGAACGAGAGAGGGTAATGTGGGGGGAAGAGAGGTCATACTGAAAAGGGGGGAGATCCGTAATGCTCATGCCATGGTCTGCTAACCATCGGTAAGTCTGTGCATACCATACTCTCTCATGCCCTGTCTCTGCCAAATGTCTAGAGCTCTCAAATGCAAGCCTGGTGAGTCGGCTAGTGGGGAGCTCTCTGACTCTCAGAATAAAGGTCACCAACTGGAAGAGGGCCTCCACTAGCATCGGTGGTGTGCCAAGCTCAGCTCGTATAATGTCATGTGGAACGGAGGGCTTGCTGCGCAGCAAGCGTGATATCATGGTGATCTGGGGCCTCTCAATCTGTGTCCACATCGCCTCTGTGATCTCTGTGAGAGAGAGAGAGAGAGAGAGAGAGAGAGAGAGAGAGAGAGAGAGAGAGAGAGAGAGAGAGAGAGAGAGAGAGAGAGAGAGAGAGAGAGAGAGAGAGAGAGAGAGAGAGAGAGAGAAAGAAAGAAAGTGTTTTTACGTCTATTAGGAGGCCGAAACCGGCCTATGAGACAAAACGATGTACATGGGTGTATCTTCTATCTATCAGAGAAGATAAAAGTGCTGAAAAAGAAACTGGTAAAGCTGAAACATATCTTCGTGGTATGCATGTGGAGATACCCATGAACGTTTTGGGGGGGGGGGGGGGGGTATGGAGTGCGATATCAACGATAGTCTATATGCAAAATGGTAGTACAACAAGCATGAGAATGCATCTGAAAACGACTAACTAGCTCCATCCTGTGCTAGTGGGTGGATGTAAGATGTGATACATAGGTGGAGGTGGAGTCAGGGCCATCTTGATGGCTGCAGCGGGATCAGCCATCATCTGGAATCGTCTCTCCTCCATGGCGCGATGGTGACAAGCCTGCATCTCCGCAATCTGATGTCGGTGAAGTCTCGGGGCCCGATATCCTCTAGCACGGGGTCGTCTCCTAGCTCGAGAAGTCTTAGCCTGCTGAAGAGTCACCCCTCTCGGTGTGTGGGATGAGGGGGGGATGGCTGCAACACGTCGTGAAATAAAGAACTCAGTGAGTGACTCTGTCTCCCTCCTATATGGGCCGCTACAGTAAGCTGGAGTAGGGAATCTCTGTGGCTCTGTATCTCTAGTAGGAATCGCCGGAGCTGTCGTTGATCTCTAGAGTCCATGATCTCTCGGAGGGTGGGCTGCCTTGTAAATAGACTCTCGTATCTGCCTCTGATGCCATCATATGCGCTACATCTGCATACAAAGTGCTCCTCATCCTCCATCTCTACTCTGCAAACCTTGCATATCCGCTCCTCTCTGGGAATGTCTGTGGCTCTGCCCGTCTCAATCTCTAGTCTATGTGATGAGACTCTCAACTGGCCAATCGCTACCCTCAAGCTATGAGAGAGAGAGAGAGAGAGAGAGAGAGAGAGAGAGAGAGAGAGAGAGAGAGAGAGAGAGAGAGAGAGAGAGAGAGAGAGAGAGAGAGAGAGAGAGAGAGAGAGAAAGAAAGAAAGAAGAAAGTGTTTTTACGTCTATTAGGAGGCCGAACTCGGCCTATGAGACAAATCGATGTACATGGGTGTATCTTCTGTCAATCAGAAAAGATAAAAGTGCTGAAAAGAAACTGGTTAAGCTGATATAGATCTCCGTAGTGTGCATGTGGGGATACCCATGAAAGTGGTGGGGGGTGTATGGAGTGCGATATCTATGATAGTCTATATGCAAAAGGGTAGTACAACAACCATGAGAATGCATCTAAAATGACTAACTAGCTCCATCCTGTGCTAGTGGGTGGGATGTAATATGTGATACATAGGTGGAGGTGGAGTCAGGGCCACCCTGATGGCTGCAACGGGATCGGCCATCATCTGGGATCGTCTCTCCTCCATGGCGCGATGGTCACAATCCTGGATCTCCGCAATCTGGTGTCGGTGAAGTCTCGGGGCCCGATATCCTATATCACGGGGTCGTCTCCTAGCTCGAGATATCTGAGCCTGCTGAAGAGTCACCCCGCTCGGTATGTGGGCTGAGGGGGGGAGGGCTGCAGCACGTCGTGGAATAAAGAAGTCAGTGAGCTGACTCTGTCTCCCTCCTGTATGGAGTGCTACAGTAGGCTGGAGTAGAGAAAGAAAGAAAGAAAGAAAGAAAGTCATATTAACGTCTTCTGGAGGCCAAACTTGGCCTATGAGACAAAAGCCATGTACAAGTGTAGTAACCATGTGTAGAAAATGAAATGAAATAAACACAAAGCTATCAAGGGTTGGTAAAAGGCTGGGGAGAAGTGGCTCTGACTCAGCAGATAGTGGCCACCTAATACAGGGGGATCCATAATATGAGTGAGCAAAACACCCTAGCTACTGGTGATGGGGGGAGGTGGGTGTAGTATGTGGTACATCGGAGGTGGTCTGAGTGCCTCCTGAAGGAAGACAACCCAGGGGGTGGTGGAACGCCTATGCTCCATCATGTGGTCGTAGGCTGTCCTGATGCGTGAGATATCCTCCTGATATAGTCGCGGTCGACGATATCCTACCATGCGTGGTCGACGTCGTGCTCTCTGTGCTTCTGCCTGGTGGAGTGTGAGCCCTCTAAAAGGACCTCTCTGATCTAGCTCCGCTCGCTGAAAGAACTTGGTAATGGTCTGCTCGGTACTCACCCGTGGCTGATGTGTGGGCTGTAGTGACCGCTCTCGCCTCTCGTATGCTGCTGTGAGGAAGCGCCCCAAGCGTCGCTGGTCTCCCATGGTCATGCACAACTGGAGTGACTCCTCTAGCTGGAACTGTGCTCGTAGGTCTAAGTATGCTCGACATCTGATAACAAAATGCTCCTCACTCTCTACCTCTGTCTGGCATACTGGGCACCACCTCTCCTCACGGGGGACTCCCTTGGAGCGACCCCTCTCAATCTCGAGCTTATGTGATGAGACCCGGAGCTGCCCAATGACGACTCGGAGGTGGTGGGGAAGATATGTCTGCATGTATCTCGGGATCTCGATGAAGCCCGCGTCCGATATATGTAGAAAATGCTCGCGGTAATAGAGCATTTTCGGTGGCAATGGAGGAGGGAGGGAGAGAGAGAGAGAGAGAGAGAGAGAGAGAGAGAGAGAGAGAGAGAGAGAGAGAGAGAGAGAGAGAGAGAGAGAGAGAGAGAGAGAGAGAGAGAGAGAGAGAGAGAGAGAGAGAGAGAGAGAGAGAGAGAGAGAGAGAGAGAGAGAGAGAGAGAGAGAGAGAGAGAGAGAGAGAGAGAGAGAGAGAGAGAGAGAGAGAGAGAGAGTCATATTAACGTTTTCTGGAGGCCAAACTCGGCCTATGAGACAAAAGCCATGTACAAGTGTAGTAACCATGTTGTTGGCATACCAGTCAGATGAAGAGCATACTAGCACAACGGAGGAGTCATGCACAATACGGCAACAAGGCCCAATCATTTTTTCCATGGACCATTTACAACTCAAGTGATTTTAATCACTACACAAACATTGTAAATTCCGTTTTTGGTAGAATAGACTCCATTTTGTGCAAGCCGAGGAGTCCTCGAGCTTGAGGAGTATTAGAACTAGCTACATATCAATTTTCATAATTTTTAGACTCTGTTTGAGCCCTCAAATAGGCTCTAGAACCTAATTTTTAACGAGGCAGGACACTAGGTCTGGACAAGACCAAAGCTAGTTAGAAAACTATAAAAAGAGCTAGAGCTCTCATTTTTGAGGTTAGATTGTTTGTGATTTGAGCTTATGTAAGAGACTTTTTGACTAATGCAAAGAACTCCATTGTTCCTCTCCTTGTTCTTGCCTTGTGTGCGCGTGTGTGTATGTGTGTGCATGCTTGTGTGCTTCTCACTCACACACTTGTGCTTTCACTTGCTCATAGTCTTCATACTAGTCCTCGCGTCTCCACGGATTGACAATTATGAGGTGAATCTTCTCACGTTGGTACTCACCATTGTGCTAGAGTGACACCAAATTTGGCGCCGTTGCCGGGGAGAGAGCTTCGAGGACGAGCGTGTGATGGTAAGACGTCGAGTTGAGACATTGGAGTTATAGGTAATATCCTTCCTTCTCTTTATTTTTCTTCATTTTTTCCTTACTTTCGCATCACCATCATCACCATCATCATCCCCACCATCTCCCACCTCCATCTCCATCTCCACAAAAAATTTCAGTTTTTTGGTCATATTACACTCCCCACCTCATTTCCCTCATTTCATTGTGAGAGAGAGCGAGAGAGAGCTTGCATGCTATCTGTTTTTGGTGTGTTTTTGAGCTTTTGTTGCAGGAACTAGCTGTACCACCTTCTCCAGCAGTGTGCGCAGGTACGACAGACTCTGCACAGTTCCCGGGACGACGACCTCTATCTGTCTCGACAGACAGAAAAACTTAATATTTTGTGAATGCGTGTTTGGCACGGTAACCTACACCATTAGAGCACTCCAAATCACTAGAAGTTTCTCAAAAATTTGCGTTTTTTCAGGCTATCGCGACAGACACCATCTATCGCGAAAGACACCGTCTATCGCGACAGACAGAGACCCACGATAGACCCCGTCTATCGCGACAGACACCGTCTATCGCGACAGACCAAATTCCGCGACAGACACCGTCTATCGAGACAGACCCATCTATCGCGACAGACACCGTCTATCGCGACAGACACCGTCTATCGCGACAGACACCGTCTATCGCGACAGACACCGTCTATCGCGACAGACACCGTCTATCGCGACAGACACCGTCTATCGCGACAGACACCGTCTATCGCGACAGACCCATCTATCGCGACAGACACCGTCTATCGCGACAGACCCATCTATCGCGACAGACACCGTCTATCGCGACAGACCCATCTATCGCGACAGACACCGTCTATCGCGACAGACAGACATTTTCGGCAAAAATTAAGGGGGTAAATTTTTTGGAAATAAATGAGATGATCTCAGATGAGATAGCTTTCTCTTTCTCGCCGGAGACCCCAAGAAGAAAGTTTTCTAACACGTTGAAATAACTACTGTTGCATTTCCCGATGAAAAAACCCCTTTCTATTCTCGGAATGAAGTTGTTTACAGCACGGCTCTGTATAGGTGAGTGGTTTATTTTATCCATTTGATAAAAAATGTTTTTTGAAATACCCGCACCAATATTTATGATTGAAACTCCCTCCCAATTTAAATCATGTAGAAACAGATTTCTCCAAATATATCCTCCTGTAATGGAAAGAGCCTCGCGTCGGCTCATTCTTCAACAGGCACGCGGTTAGAAATTTCATTTTCCTCCCACTGCTTGGGAGCTCGCGGTTTCATGTTCTATTTCACTCCCCGACAGGGGTTCTTTTCACCTTTCCCTCATGGTACTGCTTCGTTATCGGTCATTTAGGCTAATTGTGGGCATATTTGCACTCTCAAATACTCACACACTTGCAAAGGCCTTAGAAAAATGCATTAAAACTCCTGAAAGGTTCTGTTTGTCTGTTTAACCCCCTAAACCCTGAACGGTTATAACTTTTTCATACGAAATCCATTTTTTGAGCTCTAGGGCTTGTCGGAAAGCTCGTGGCATATCCTACACGTCCTCAACTGTTTTTTATAAGAATAATGCGTTGATTTTCAGATAGGATATTTGGAAGTTGACACACTGAGGGGTAGGAACACCAAAGGAGCTCTAGAGGAAATTTTTAGCAATACAAAAAGGGGAACAAGGGTCATTAAAAAAGTATCTGAAATAAATTGTCTGTCAATTGAAGGATCAACTTGAAGCTAAACTTGGGATTCTTACAGGATCATCGAGAGCTCTTGGAGAAAGCAAAGTAAGCGCCAGGGCGAACAAGCTTGGGAACGTGCTTCCTGGGTAGACCAGCATCGCCAGGAGGAGCGACTTGAGGTTGGAACATCACTTAACGCCCTCAGTCTATTCTTAGCATAGGCTAAGTGCGAGTAGTTGTTCTGATTGACTAGGGGTACGATAGGAACACTCAAGTTTGAAGAGCCCTTAATTTCTCAAGTGCAAGGGTAGGCTAAATTGTAGTCAAGGGATAACTTAAAGGAAAAGAACTTAAACTAAGCGGACGCAAAACATCAAGTACGACCCACGAAAGTGCTCTTGATGACGCTTAACTAAAAACAAGGAAACACACCCAAAGGAACTTAAAAGGAACAAGTGACTGGTACCAAAGAATCAGCAACGTACAAAGGGCATATGAACCTTAGGTCAGGTAGACACCTAGGGAGAGACAGACAAAGTCTTAGATCTTCAGAGGTTAGTGTCAATCATACTGCGAGGTCTTGGGCCCAGCAGTTGAGCCATCATTCGTATTACCCTAGTTCTGAGACTAGCGAGTCTGAGATGTCCCACGGTATGGAGAGACCTACACGAAGTTCTGGGGTGCCATATTTACATAGGGTGGAAGGCCCTTACAAGATGCAACTCGAGTACCTTAGGACCAACCGATTAGGTGCTAGCATCTATGAGGACGGCCTAGGAAGAGCGGTGGTCCAGATTAAAAACCCTGACCAATCCATTGGACTAGAGCGCCCAACTGTCAAGTTTGAAAATGGAGCATACTTGGACAAGGAAGGGACAATATATGTAGTCACCAGTCATCCCGATAGGACAGATGAATTTGGGAATGTGGTCCCGGAAACGGACTTAGGTGACCTAGAGCAAGGAAACATGGGCGACGAACCTAGAACCCCCCAAGGCAAATCTGTTCTCACGAGGATTATCACACCAGAGTGGATTCCCCAAGATAATAAGAGCATAGATCTCCTCTTGAACCGAGAGACGGATGAAGCCTTTTGGAGATATAGACCTAGTCAACCGAGTGAGGTAGGAACAATCATGATATATGAGTTCAAAGATCCTGATATTCCAGGAAGAGTGACCTACTTAGATCACTCTTCAGAGAGGATCTTTGGGGTTACAGAAAATGATAGGCATGCTTACACTTGGAAAGGAGAATTTATCTTCCCCAAACCAAGATCGAATGTGTCCTTTGGTCGCCAAGGAGCTGGAACATCTCAAGCTCAGGGGACTCAAAGAGAAAGGAGTCGAGAGAGACCTGAGGTAAGCTTTGCCAACTCTTGGGGAAGAGAAAGAACGAGAATGGACACGAATAGAGGGGAACCTGAGGGACATAGAGCCCCAGGGAACCGAAGAAATGCCGATGATTTCCCTTTGCCAAGACCAAGAGAGCACACGAGGACCTTGAGACCGACCAAGCTAGTTAAGTCCATGAAAAACTACTTCGATGGCACTGGAGACCCCTACGATCATGTAGCCGAGTTTAAGCAAGTCTTGAGAGCTGAACAAGTTGAAAACCTGTTCACGCAGTACAATGCCTTTGGTTTAACCCTTAGGAACACCGCCCTGACATGGTTTCAGCCACTAAACGAGAGGCAGTTTAGAAGCATAGATCAACTTTTAGAGGCATTCATTATCGAATTCTCTAAAAGTGGCATAAGGCATAATACTTCCTCATTGATATACAGCTTCAAGCATACCCCGCAAGAGATTGTGAGACTTGTAGGAAGAAGATTTAGGCAATATCTTGAGCGATGTCATGGTCTTGAGTTACCCACAGCCGTTAAGAAAGTGGCTTTATTCTTGGATGGATTGCTAAGTACCAAATTGAGATCATATGTGTACTTGAAGGACCCCCGGACTATAGAAGAATGTGTACGCATGTGCATCGATATTGAGGATAACCTAAGGGAGGAGTTAGAGCTATCCAAAATCTACAAAGATTCATATAGTACCTCTAGCCTCTCTTCCTCACAGTCCACATCAATTGAGGAACTTGCGGAAAAAGTAGCTCAAAAACTAGGCGTCTCTAGTAAACAAATTCCTAGATTTTCCCCAGTAAAGAGGTGCTATACTTGCAGTGGTGACCATATGGCAAACGCATGTCCCATCACGGCTCAACCCCAAGTGAACCCTAGCAGCCAATATTGCACCATAGAGCGAAGGTACACAAATCACTCAGCACAACTGCCCATACAATAAGCAAGCCGTTAGGCAAACCTACCCTCAGCCATACCCTCAACAAGGCAGATACCAGAGTCAATATTCACCACAACAGTATATTAGGCCTCAGCAAAATTACCAACCGCAATATCAGGCCCAACTGAGACCCCAGCCAGTGCTAGCACAGCAACCACATGCTCCTACTAATGTGATTCCGGTCAAGTATGCTGCTACAGAAGAAAACCTGAATAGAGCGATAGTCCCAGTAACACCATTAATCTCAGAAAGTGATCCCTGTGCCCATAGCTTTGATTCTACACATGTTGATAGTCCCCAGGCTTACTACATGCAGTCTCCTGAACATGGTGAGTCTTACTACAGTGAGGAATCGAGTGAACCTATTTGGGAGCCTGAATATGCTAATGTCATGTACACAAACCCCAACTCTAGACCTCAACCTATGCAGATACGACCCCCTTTTCCTAGAGGACCTTGCTTCAGATGCCAGGGTGATCACCTCATACGTGATTGCCCCATGCCTGCACCTGCACAACCCCAATCAGTGACGATCCAAGGCTTTTGCAAGGAGTGCGGAAAGGAACATCTCTTACGAGATTGTCCCAAGAATCCCAACAATATGCCAAAAATCACTCCGATTAATGTTATTGGGTTAGTGGTCAATTCCACAGGAAGTGTCACTTCCACTGCACCAGTGCAGGTAATCACTAGAGCTCAAGCATTGCAGCAAAACCAAGGGGTAAGCCAGGAAAAGAGCCCAGACGCTAGCGATACTGAGAGCCAAAATAAGAAGAGAACAAGAGCTTGGAGAGATAGCCGTGAACGTATGAAAAGGCAATGGGCAAAGAAGATGAGTGAACTTGAGGAAAGTCTACGAGAAACCAAGGCCAAAATCATAGAGATCACATCTCAACCGCACTCTCACACATTCCCACCGCTACCATCCCCATCACCCTCCATCCCTCCACCCTCTAATACACCCCACGTAACCACCCACCACCCCGAGCAGGATCAATATTAGCTGATCCCACTCCTGAAGACATAGACATGATGCTTAAAGCATATCAGGCCAGAATCCAAGAAGGGCCAAATGTAACGGATCATGACAAGTGCTACCCCAGAGCTGACTTAGAGATAGAAAGAACCAAGCTTTGCGCGAAAATGGTCGCATTGGCTCATACTATGTTTGAAGCCAGTCGCCTTTTCAATTACTCGGGCTCAGCCAAGACGCAATTACACTTGGATGGACTTCTAGAGAAGTTAGAGGGCATAATTGCAAGATCTGCCAAGGAAGAAAAAAATCAAGAAAGAGATAAACATGACCCATCCCCACCGAAAGCTTATGTGCCCAATTCCACTGAACCAGAAAACCCCTCCTCCCTAGAAAGAATAGAGAATCTGATTGCACAATCACAAAAGGAACCCGCCCCTCGACACCATGACAAGGCTAGTGAAAGACCAGGTCTTCCTACCCAGAAAGCCTATGTGCCTGAGGCCTACGTGCCTAACTCTACGGAGCCAGACACCTCTTCTTCTATGAATCAATACACACCAGAATTCTTGCGAGAGATTCAAGAAGAGAAATGGGCTAAAGAGAGTGAAGTTCCTCCTCCCATTGAACTTGTGGATGACACAAACGATCAATTCCCACAAGACCTTCCTTCCATTTATGGAGAGAAGGAGAGTGCCCAATCTCAAGAAAGATTAGACTTCGAGTCTAATTCTTTACAAGAACTACCCCATTTCACAGGCCCATGGGAAGCAAAGTCCACCTGTATGAGAGCACCTACAGTCATGGTAAGAAACGAAGATTCAGTCATACCTAGGAACACAGAGGTAGTGAAGAACACCAAAGTGCAGTGCAATCTCACTTTGGAAGAGCTGCTTAAGGTTAGACCAGAAGTGTGGAAACATGTAGCCAATCAAGTGCCCGAGATAGCAAAACCTCGTTCCCAGGTAGGATCCCAGAGAGAAGTGCCAGAAATACCCTTAGACAAGATAGGAGACATGAGTGAGGGCGAAGAGGGAAACACATATCTCCCCATCACTCATCAGGGATACACAACCAAGGCCATCTTGGACTCAGGTGCAGGAGTTGCAATTGTTACCACTTCCTTATGGAAACGATGGGGCAAGCCAGCTCTCAGGCCAACGAGAATGAAATTGCAGATGGCTGACGGGCACATAGAAAGACCCTTCGGACTACTCGAGGGGATAACTCTCACTACTTGTGGTGTAGAGTTTGAGCACACATTTGCTATCTGTGACTTTAGCAAAAATCAAGCCTATGAAATGATTTTGGAAAGACCATTTATGCGGAAGTTGCAAGTGGTACAGGATTGGGGAACCAATTCTTTGTATTTGCAACACTTAGGTGTTACAACCAAAGTCAATCTCAAGGATTACTCTCATAGAGATGTCCCTCCTATCCAATGGAACCCCATCCATAGAGCCAAAGATGATACGGAATCGGTGCATTCCCTAGGATCGGGATCCTTATGGATGCATGAAGACACTCACTTATGGATGTGTAAGGTAGCAGTAGAAGAAGAGAAGAGAGAAAAAGCCAGGGAGATAGGTGCAAAAGAAACCCATAGATCAATCCAAGACCCAGCCTATGCAACTGTAGTTTTTCCAGACTAAGAATTCGAACCTCACGGCTGGGCAGAAATTCTAGCAACCATGGATGTAGCCATCAATGAAGAACAATGGACACCTCACTGTGATGAGGATGGCTATGACATTTCAGTCTTCTCCATAGAGCCGATCATGGGAGAGGCAGTTTTAGAAGAGTGTAAACCTAGCCCTGATGCATTTGAGGATGCGAGTGACTCCGATCTAGAGTCAATCATTATGGACCCACCTTTTGCATCAGATTAAGAATACTTCTATGAAGTAGAATTTCAACCCCAGAAGCACGGAGAGCTTACAAAGGATGTAAGGCTAGCCACACATGTAACCCATAAGGAAGAAGGAAAGAAAAGAAAGAAGAGAGAAGTCACACCAGAAGAGGAAGAAAGGTCCCGGAAAATTTTAAGAAGTATGAGATAGATGACAGGAGAGTCATGATTATAATGCCTAAACGAGAGGCGCAATCGGGAGAGGCCTATGATAACAAAGAAACCACCAAGAAAATAGTGGTAGCCATAGAAGAAGGAGAAGAGAGGTGCACTTACATAGGACATGACCTCACTTAGGAAGAAGAGCATGAGCTGATAGCCTTGCTAAGAGAATACAGAGATGTATTTGCTTGGAGTTACAAGGATTTGAAAGGAGTGGACCCGGACATATGCTCACATACGATTCCCATGATTACAGAGGCCAGACCCTCAAAACAAAAGCCATACACATATAATGACAACTATGCTGCCAAGATCAAAGAAGAGATAGACCGCTTGGTTGAAGCTGGATTTATCTATGAAATTGAGGACACTGAATGGGTATCCCCCATTGTGGTGGTGCCCAAGAAGAACGGCAAATTACGAGTATGCATTAACTTGAAGAAGGTTAACGCAGCCACGATCAGGGATAATTACCCGCTTCCTATCACTGAGCATCTTTTAGAAAGGGTGGCAGGCAAGGAAGTGTACAGCTTCCTAGATGGGTTCTCTGGCTACAATCAAGTGGCCATTGCACCAGAAGATCAGCATAAAACGGCTTTTTCCACAGAGTGGGGTATATTCGCTTTAGGGTATTGCCATTCGGGCTTACCAATGCTCCCGCAACCTTCCAAAGGCTGATGTGCCATGTATTTAAGGAGTTCTTGAGGAAGAACTTAGAAGTCTATGTTGATGATCTTTGTGCTCATTCCAACATTAGACAAACCCATATTCCTGAACTCAGATAAATTTTTGACAAATGCAGAGAATATCAAGTCTGCTTGAACCCAGAAAAATGTGTCTTCATGGTCAAGCAAGGCAAGATTTTAGGACACATAGTGTCAAAGAATGGCATATCTACGGATGAAGAGAAAGTAAGAGCTATAGCCGAATTACCTAGGCCAAAGAATGTCAAGGAAGTACAAGCTTTCATGGGGCATTGTGGTTATTACCGACGATTTATACACATGTATGCCATCATAGCAAAGCCTCTGTATGGACTGTTGACAAACTTTGAGTGGACTGAGGAATGTGAGAATTCCTTCAATGAGCTTAAACGGCGATTATGTTCAGCACCAATCTTAACCACACCAGATTGGAATAAGCCTTTCCATGTTCATGTGGATGCATCCAATTATGCCATTGGATGTGTGCTTCCACAACCTATTGGTGAAGGTAATATGGATCTTCCAATTGCCTATGCGAGTAGACAGTTGAATGCAGCTGAGCGAAACTATACCACTACCGAACAAGAGGGGTTGGGCATGGTGTATGCGGTTAAAAAGTTTAGACATTATTTGCTTGCAAATAAATTTAAATTTTTTACTGATCATCAAGCTCTACTATACTTGGTAAACAAGCCATGCAACACAGGTAGATTGGTGAGATGGTTCCTCTTACTAATGGAATATGACTTTGAGGTAGTGGTGAGAAAAGGCAAGACTCATTTGAGAGCAGATCATCTCTCTAGGCTCACATCCGGAGAAGCCCCACAAGGAGTATCAGATGATCTTCCTGATGCTTACTTGTTTAATTTGGAAGTAATACCTCAGTGGGCTAAACCACTAGTGCCAGTATTGACATACGGGCCTAACCACCCAGTAATAAACACTCAAGGTAGAGAGGTAGTAAAAGCCCAGAAGTACCATATCATGGCAGGTTGCATGTACAAACAGACAGATCAAGGGATCTTGGCTTGTTGTGTAGAAGAGGACGAGTACACTAAATGGTTGTATTTAGCACATGTAGGTGCATTAGAGCAACACTACTCAAAGCAACGAACCTTACATACTCTAAGGAGACTCGGAGTGCATTGGCCGACTATGGAGGCTGATGTCCAAAAGTTGTGCAAGGAATGCCCAATCTGCTGCACTAAACCACCTGTGGAACATGCCACTCTTTATCAAGTGTCCATAGTGCCAGATTGGAGTGAACCTCTAGTATCCTTCTTAACGACGAAAACATTCCCTCCAGACTTGACTCTGGCTAGGCAAATGAGTTTAGAACAAGAAGCGCACGATTATTCACTCATTGGTGATAATCTATACAAGCGTGGTAAAGATGGTTACCTGAGACTATGTGTCCATGAGAGTGAATATCTCAAAATCTTGGATACTGCTCACCAAGGTGTAGCAGGGGGACACTTTGGACCAGATCGGGTAATCAAGGCAATACTATTTGCGGGCTTTTGGTGGCCAACCCTTCACATGGATGCACATACCTATGTGAAACGGTGTGATGTTTGTCAGAGAACTGAGTACCCTATATGCAAGGATGAGATGCCACTGAAGCCTATGATGGGCGGACGTGCGTTCTCTAAATGGGGAATAGACTTTGTTGGTCCTATTAATCCCCCAGCTAAGGGTTCACATGCTGAATATATCATCGTGGCCACAGACTATCTAACCAAGTGGGTAGAAGCGAAAGCTACTACAAAAAATGATGCTCAAACAACAGCAAAGTTCTTATTTGAAAATGTATTCACGAGGTACGGATTGCCAATAGAGTTGGTGAGTGATAGAGGCACACACTTCTTGAATGAAGTCATAGAAAACCTTCTCCAAGAATTCTTGGTGATACATAAGAAATCGGCCCTCTATCATCCACAAGCTAATGGCCAGGCTGAGAGCACTAATAAGATCTTATGCAATGTGCTGACTAAACTAGTGAACAATAAACGCTCTGATTGGGACAAACAGCTACACCATGCTGTTTGGGCATACTGGGTTGCCTATAAAACGGTACTCCAAGCCACCCCCTTTCAGATGGTATTTGGCCAAAATGCTGTGCTACCTCTGGACTTTTTGATACCTACATTGAAGGTAGCACAAGAGCATGACTGGACAGGCCATGAACTCTCCTCTCGAATCTTTGATCTTGAACGTCTAGGCGAAACACGATTGAGAGCTGCAGCAGGAATCTATGCAGCGAAGAAGAGGCAAAAGGCATATTTTGGTACACATGTGAAGGATAAAGGCTTGAAAGCAGGCGACCTAGTCCTAGTCTACACATTGAAGCAGCATGCACGGAAATTAGAGAAAAGAGGTTACGGGCCAATGATTATCAATAGAATCTCCACAAGTGGCGCAGTTCAACTAGCCACTTTAGAGGGCGATATTCTACCAAGTTACATAAGTGGATGCAGAGTCAAGTTATATCAGGAACCCCTCACTGAAGAGATGCTAAATCGACTCAACACTGCCAAGAAACGTAAAGAAGAAGAGAAACGAATTAGAGAAGAAGCACAGGCAGAAGCTTTAGAACGCATCCGACGAATGAAATTGAGGAGACAAGGTAGAGACCCGCCTATGCTTGACACTCAAGAATCTGTAGGCTATCCTATGGCCATGTGCGAGACTTCAGGTGGGCATTCCCATAGAATAATCGACCCACGGCCTTTTGTAACCCTAGGAGTAGGACAAGGAAAGGGTGCAAAGATTGTAAGAGCTTTGATTGACTCAGGTGCATCCACTGTCAAGTTGTCTTACTGTCAAGAATTGAAATTAACTGTCGATCCTATAGAAGCATATCTCATAGGATTGGGAGGTGTGGAAACCCCTTGCATGGGCGAGGTGGATCTTCCCATCTCCATTCAAGACGAAGTGATGATAGTCAAAGTATTAGTGTGTCAAGATGAGGACCTCACGGAGCCTCTTGTCTTGGGTCAGGACTGGATCTATGATCATGCAGTCAACCTCAACCTAAGAAGTGGACTTCTTCAGGTATGGGTAGATCATAGCCGAATTACAGTTGAATTGGAAAATGAGGCACTCAAGGAACTAGGCAAGGCACAAACTCCTGGTCCTTCCAGGGGCGCACATGAAGTTGACAATGCTATTTTTGTCCAAAACTGTATGATGCAGAAAGAGGCTTGTCCCAACAACGGAGCCAGGGAGAGGACGGAACTCCCTTCTTTTCCAAAGACCAGAAGGTTGCAACAACCAACGGAAGATCAAATACAGAAGAAGCAGAACACTACCGATAGTGGATGCCAAAAAAAGGAGCAAAGGAGATTGTTTCAGCCATGGAAGCAAGTATGGAGGCGAAAAGGCGAATACCCTGTTCAGACCAGGCCGACCCCACGGCCAAAACCTCTTATTAGTAGTCAACAACATGACACTAATGAGAAGTCCTTCATTAATTCTTCTGCGAAGGTGAAGTCTATTTGGGTACCCAAGAAGTCAATGAAGGCAAGCCCACAATCACGACAAATCTGGGTGCCTAAGGCTTGCTTGCGGGCTCAAATAGCTACACCAAGGCCGCAACCGGTACAACATGTTTCACTCACTCGAACATCCGAGGCATAGTCTTACGCATCACGCACGGATACATATTCTTCCATGAGCACTAGTAGAATCACTTGTAAATGGGTCCCTAAAAAGCCTCATCTTCAAGCATATACCCCTATCAAACTCTTCAGAGTCTCCACAAAATCAAGATCAAAGCCCATCCATTGCATTTGGCAACCTAAAACTTGTAATAAACCCCCGGACCCAAGTTGTAAATCCATGCCCACCTACTAACTACGTCACTCTCACACTACATCATTCCACTTAGTTCTTAGGTCCAACCAATTCCTAACTACACACACAAGCACCGAGCACTTATTAACCTACTAATCGCTCCTGAACCTCATGATAATGTTGTAATGGGGACAAAAACGGTTCTAACTTGTCCTTTACAATGTTAACAAATGTTTCTATATTCTCACAGAATCAGGAGGCAAGAAGTAACATGGCAGAAGCGACAGGTCCGAGCTCACAAGTAGGAATACTTACTGCAGGAATCGATGTGGATAGTCTACGTGTGGATGTGCCACCAACTGAACGACCTGTGGAGCTTCAACACCTTCAGCAGATCCCGGTACCGGATCCACCCACAGGGATCACAGAAAGAGTCCATGCCAATTCTCATTGGTTCAATGGCATGCCAGGTCCATTAGGAGAGGCCAAGTATATATGGGAGTCTAAGTGCGAGTATGACAGATCATGGGTTCGATTCCAATTTTTCTCCAAGGAGTTTGAGACTCTACAGAACACCGAGGATCTCCAGACCATATGGCAACGTGCAGGGCTAGCAGAATACTTTGAAGCACCACTACCTAAACCGGATCTCCTCCGATGCTATTATTTGGTCTCCACATTACAAGCTAATGAAGAAAAGGACAAACCAGGATCATTTGTTCTTCCTTGCTTGCTGGGCAACAACGAGTTAAAGAGGTTTGAACTTACTGTGGAGTTGGTGAGCGCTGCTTTGAATATGCACGGCACACATGTACCTTCTGAGAAGGATGCTCTCGTTCCTACTAACATGAAGGATAGGAAACTATTGAAGCTTAAAGACATGGAAGCACTCACACCAAACGTGTCCATCCCTCTCCGTATGTGCATGCAACATTTTGCTTTCCCCGGCCAAGACCGCTTCACACAACCACACAAAAGAATCTGGTTCGCTCTCTACTTAGCGGAGGAAGGTGCGTTACCAATTAAGCTTCCGGTATGGATTATAGATCAATTGTATGAAGCAAATAAAAGGTCTTCTAGGAAATTAGTGGTGAACGGTTGCCGTGCAATCACACGCATTATTTACCGGTGCCTAGCATACGATGTTCCCATTGAACGTGCCTTAACTTGGGCACAATTACAAATGTTTAAGAAGCTCAAGACGTCCACACATCAATCCAAGCGCATGAGGGGTGCGATCCCTTGTGTCCAGACAAGGGAAGTTTTGACTACTCCTGAAGTATCGCCACGAGGGGAGACCACTGTACCTCCCTTTACCATTAGGATACCCAGGTCTGGATCTTAAACTACGACACAAACTACCCCTTCAGCTCCTCCTACTCCATCTGAATTTGAATTTGCTACAACTGGAGATGCTGAAGGAATGGATCCCCAGGACTTCGAAGCATTCTTACAAAGTACACAACTCTCTGATGTAGAGTTTTATTCAGATGCAGAAGAACAAGGCACATCTTCACAAAGAAGAAGAAAATCTACAGACGGCCGCCATGTACATTGGAGTGACGCTCAGCAAGGTCAACAACAAGGACACCTAGAAGAAGAAGGAGCATATGAAGAGGAGACCACTGAAGCCCCAGCCTATACAGCAGAACTCTGAAGGCTGTATCAAATTATGGAACGAGTGCGATTGCAACAACTGCTCACCGAACAGAGCAGTAGAGTACTCATGACTCAGCTCTTGGAAGAAGCAGGAGTTGACTCAGAATATAGTGAAGGTCTCTTATTGATGGGAGAAACATATGGGGTAGTAGAAGCAGTGCCGACCGCCATTAGGAGGTCTCCAGTTCAATATGATCCACGAAGATTCCAGACACAACCACGCTCAGGTAAGAATATCCAGATCCCCATTACAACGGCAGACGGGCCAATTATTACATCCGAACCCATCAGGACAACCTCCCAAGCAACAGAAACTGCTAGCCAAGAGCACCCAGTCACCCATGAGGAATCCACCGAGCCACTACCACCCACACCCCCACCATCGCCTCCTACAGCAGAAACCGTGCAAATCACCTCGACCACTTAACCCACAGAACCAACCTTCATCGTCCGTACTCCCATCTCTAGTTCAACCTATTCTCCACCTCTGATAACCCAATCTATGAAGCAACCCCCATCACTACACAATCCACCGAATCGCTCATAGAGCCTGCCCTAGGACAACCATCCCCCATGCCCTCAGCCATAGGTCATCTTGACCCTAGATCCATATTCATGGGTTTCCCTTCTACCACGCAACCTTTCATGCCCTCCTCAATTCTAAACCTCAACCCCCGACCTCCATCTCTCCACTTCTCCAATCCCTCCATAACTTCCTTGCTAGAACTTTTCAACCCAGGTCTCAACCATTCCCTTTATTTTCAGCTCCCCACCCCACTTCTCATCTATTCACCACTTTCACACACACACCACCTACCATTCCAATGTATATGGTAGACCCCACACTCGCACCCACTCCTGAAAGTATGGACATTTCACCACCCACGGCACCTCCCCCTCCCCCACGCTTCCACCTCCTCCCATTCCCCCTCCACCAATTTCACCCACACACACGTCTTCAATAGACACATCATTCACTCTTCCCCTTCCCCAATTCCCTTCCCATGCATCTTCCATTGTAAACACCACCCCCTCATCTATAGGAAATGCATTGGACACCATGCTAGCTTGTATATCAAACTTAAGGACAGATTACAATCAGCTCCAGCAACAGAATGAACGCCTGCAAGAGCACTCGGAGACACTACAACACCGCCTTGCTTCACTAGAGGAGGAAAATGCTCGCCTCCACACACAATTCCAAACTCTCCAAGAGGCTCATAGCATATTGGAGGTACAGTTACAGAACACAGATCAGGAAGCAATACAAGTGGTAGAAGGTCATCTACGGACACAACTGGAACGCAATTCAAAGCTTCAGCGAAATATGGCCCTACTCAAGCGACATCTTGCTGCCGCTCATGAAGAGAATCGACGCCTGCACTTACAAAATCAGGAAAACTTAGAAGCAGCTATCGAAAGCACACCTGGGGCACCCATCAGCCCATCAAAGTTTCAAGCAGTGACCCCCGACAATATCAAGATCATATTGGAAGACTATGCCATGCTGCTTGAAGCACATGACCTGCTTGGAAGATCCTATCAGAGGAACTTGGTCAACTGAAGCAGAAACACCGAAAAGAAACAACAGCAGCCTCTCAAACCACCTCCTCCGCGGCTTCACTTCTCACAGACTCAGAGGCCTTTAAAGATCTCCAGAAACAGGTCACCGAATTGCAAGCATGTCTACTACAATATGAGAGACCACCTTCCCCTCCAGAGGCTCCCACCGACGAAGAAGTAGTACAAATTCCTGTGGAACAGACATTTAAAGAAGAATACGACCCACAACCCTTCCCAGGAGGCAAACAAACGGAAGAAGCTCAGGACACATTCGAAGCACCACGGCCTCCATGGCTACGTCAAGTGGAGGAAATCGGGAGTTCTCATGAAGAGCGCACAGTAGTGCAAAATCAGGCCATGAGGGTCATAGAGGAAACTGTGCTACAATCTGCTTACTTCAAGAACCTGTCATCGAGACGCCTTATCCTCTCATCTGAACTCCAATACAAGCCTTATTATATTATCCTGCCTGATTATAATGCAGAAATACAGAGAGTCACGGGTAAGATTCCTACCTTTGCTACCCAATTTCAACCCGAAGACCTTCCTCCAGAGGTGCAAAAAGGCAAAATTCGTCAACCCACCTGGCGGCAGAAACTTCTAGAGACATATCCAGAAATGCTACGCACATGGAACAACGCACCTTTACATCTCCTATACAATCCATGCTACGGTCCAGTTCCACGTCGCAGGTCTTGGAAGGCATTCAATATCAAAGTGCAGAACAACGCGCAATGCAAGGAATGGCTAAACTACCTGTACATTGCGCCACCACAGGGACCACCGTCGGTAGCATACATGATGGGAACAATTCGACATTGGATGTCGCGATTGAAGCCCATGCCAGATGTGGCAGCTCAAATGATGCTTTAGATTTTAGATATGATGCAGGTAGTCCTGAAAACCTTTAGAAATGAAGCCGCACCACTGGTACGTCTACCGGGGTTTACCAATGGAAATTATGATTTGGTGTATGACATGAGCACCACCCCCAGTATTCGTGTGGCTTACGCCTGGCATGCACGCATCAAATACCTTCCTGCATGTTACAAACAGACCTTCGAAGAAATGTTCAGATCAGGTTTCTGGGAGTATCACTCGGAGATCTTCGCACCGAAGCAAACACACCTGCTCCATCTCTTTGCTTGTGAACAAGCAATGTACTCTGAGTACTACACCACACCGCAACCAGAGGTTCCTGGCCCAATAAATTGGGATGCATTGGAAGTTGATCTAGCAAGAGGCTTAAGGATAGGAGAACACGAACTTGCCACCAATGTCATCCAATACTATATTGACCACCCGATAGAACAGAGGTCTGTCAGGGGGGACAGACGCTAGGAAGGGGGGCGTGTTTGCATACCAGTCATATGAAGAGCATACTAGCGCAACGGAGGAGTCATGCACAATACGGCAACAAGGCCCAATCATTTTTTCCATGGACCATTTACAACTCAAGTGATTTTAATCACTACACAAACATTGTAAATTCCGTTTTTGGTAGAATAGACTCCATTTTGTGCAAGCCGAGGAGTCCTCGAGCTTGAGGAGTATTAGAACTAGCTACATATCAATTTTCATAATTTTTAGACTCTGTTTGAGCCCTCAAATAGGCTCTAGAACCTAATTTTTAACTAGGCCGGACACTAGGTCTGGACAAGACCAAAGCTAGTTAGAAAACTATAAAAAGAGCTAGAGAGCTCATTTTTGAGGTTAGATTGTTTGTGAATTGAGCTTATGTAAGAGACTTTTTGACTAATGCAAAGAACTCCATTGTTCCTCTCCTTGTTCTTGCCTTGTGTGCGCGTGTGTGTATGTGTGTGCATGCTTGTGTGCTTCTCACTCACACACTTGTGCCTTCACTTGCTCATAGTCTTCATACTAGTCCTCACGTTTGAGAAGCACACAAGCATGCACACACATACATACACGCGCACACAAGGCAAGAACAAGGAGAGGAACAATGGAGTTCTTTGCATTAGTCAAAAAGTCTCTTACATAAGCTCAATTCACAAACAATCTAACCTCAAAAATGAGCTCTCTAGCTCTTTTTATAGTTTTCTAACTAGCTTTGGTCTTGTACAGTCCTGCCTAGTTAAAAATTAGGTTCTAAAGCCTATTTGAGGGCTCAAACAGAGTCTAAAAATTATGAAAATTGATATGTAGCTAGTTCTAATACTCCTCAAGCTCGAGGACTCCTCGGCTTGCACAAAATGGAGTCTATTCTACCAAAAACGGAATTTACAATGTTTGTGTAGTGATTAAAATCACTTGAGTTGTAAATGGTCCATGGAAAAAATGATTGGGCCTTGTTGCCGTATTGTGCATGACTCCTCCATTGCGCTAGTATGCTCTTCATCTGACTGGTATGCCAACACGCCCCCCTTCCTAGCGTCTGTCCCCCCTGACAGACCTCTGTTCTATCGGGTGGTCGATATAGTATTGGATGACATTGGTGGCAAATTCGTCTTCTCCTATCCTTAAGCCTCTTACTAGATCAGCTTCCAATGCATCCCAATTTATTGCGCCAGGGACCTCTGGTTGCGGTGTGGTGTAGTACTCAGAGTACATTGCTTGTTCACAAGCAAAGAGATGGAGCAGGTGTGTTGGCTTCGGTGCGAAGATCTCCGAGTGATGCCCCCAGAAACTTGATCTGAACATTTCTTCGAAGGATTGTTTGTAACATGCAGGAAGGTATTTGATGCGTGCATGCTAGGCGTAAGCCACACGAATACTGGGGGTGGTGCTCATGTCATACACCAAATCATAATTTCCATTGGTAAACCCCGGTAGACGTACCAGTGGTGCGGCTTCATTTCTAAAGGTTTTCAGGACTACCTGCATCATATCTAAAATCTTAAGCATCATTTGAGCTTCCACATCTTGCATGGGCTTCAATCGCGGCATCCAATGTCGAATTGTTCCCATCATGTATGCTACCGACGGTGGTCCCTGTGGTGGCGCAATGTACGGGTAGTTTAGCCATTCCTTGCATTGCGCGTTGTTCTGCACTTTGATATTGAATGCCTTCCAAGACCTGCGACGTGGAACTGGACCGTAGCATGGATTGTATAGGAGATGTAAAGGTGCGTTGTTCCATGTGCGTAGCATTTCTGGATATGTCTCTAGAAGTTTCTGCCGCCAGGTGGGTTGACGAATTTTGCCTTTTTGCACCTCTGGAGGAAGGTCTTCGGGTTGAAATTGGGTAGCAAAGGTAGGAATCTTACCCGTGACTCTTTGTATTTCTGCATTATAATCAGCCAGGATAATATAATAAGGCTTGTATTGGAGTTCAGATGAGAGGATAATGCGTCTCGATGACAGGTTCTTGAAGTAAGCACACTGTAGCACAGTTTCCTCTATGACCCTCATGGCCTGATTTTGCACTACTGTGCTCTCTTCGTGAGAACTCCCGATTTCCTCCACTTGACGTAGCCATGGAGGCCGTGGTGCTTCAAATGTGTCCTGAGCTTCTTCCGTTTGTTGGCCTCCTGGGAAGGATTGTGGGTCGTATTCTTCTTTAAATGTCTGTTCCACAGGAATTTGTACTACTTCTTCGTCGGTGGGAGCCTCTGGAGGGGAAGGTGGTCTCTCATATTGTAGTAGACATGCTTGCAATTCGGTGACCTGTTTCTGGAGATCTTTAAAGGCCTCTGAGTCTGTGAGAAGTGAAGCCGCGGAGGAGGTGGTTTGAGAGGTTGCTGTTGTTTCTTTTCGGTGTTTCTGCTTCAGTTGACCCAGTTCCTCTGATAGGATCTTCCAAGCAGGTCATGTGCTTCAAGCAGCATGGCATAGTCTTCCAATATGATCTTGATATTGTCGGGGGTCATTGCTTGAAACTTTGATGGGCTAATGGGTGCCCCAGGTGTGCTTTCGATAGCTGCTTCTAGGTTTTCCTGATTTCGTAAGTGCAGGCGTCGATTCTCTTCATGAGCGGCAGCAAGATGTCGCTTGAGTAGGGTTATATTTCGCTCAAGCTTTGAATTGCGTTCCAGCTGTGTTCGTAGATGACCTTCTACCACTTGTATTGCTTCCTGATCTGTGTTCTGTAACTGTACCTCCAATATGCTATGAGCCTCTTGGAGAGTTTGGAATTGTGTGTGGAGGCGAGCATTTTCCTCCTCTAGTGCAGCAAGGCGGTGTTGTAGTGTCTCCGAGTGCTCTTGCAGGCGTTCATTCTGTTGCTGGAGCTGATTGTAATCTGTCCTTAAGTTTGATATACAAGCTAGCATGGTGTCCAATGCATTTCCTATAGATGAGGGGGTGGTGTTTACAATGGAAGATGCATGGGAAGGGAATTGGGGAAGGGGAAGAGTGAATGATGTGTCTATTGAAGACGTGTGTGTGGGTGAAATTGGTGGAGGGGGAATGGGAGGAGGTGGAAGCGTGGGGGGAGGGGGAGGTGCCGTGGGTGGTGAAATGTCCATACTTTCAGGAGTGGGTGCGAGTGTGGGGTCTACCATATACATTGGAATGGTAGGTGGTGTGTGTGTGAAAGTGGTGAATAGATGAGAAGTGGGGTGGGGAGCTGAAAATAAAGGGAATGGTTGAGACCTGGGTTGAAAAGTTCTAGCAAGGAAGTTATGGAGGGATTGGAGAAGTGGAGAGATGGAGGTCGGGGGTTTTGGTTGTAGAGTTGAGGAGGGCATGAAGGGTTGCGTGGTAGCAGGGAAACCCATGAATATGGATCTAGGGTAAGGATGACCTATGGCTGAGGGCATGGGGGATGGTTGTCCTAGGGCAGGCTCTATGAGCGATTCGGTGGATTGTGTAGTGATGGGGGTTGGTTCATAGATTGGGTTATCAGAGGTGGAGAATAGGGTTGAACTAGAGATGGGAGTACGGAAGATGAAGGTTGGTTCGGTGGGTTGAGTGGTCGAGGTGATTTCCACGGTTTCTGCTTTAGGAGGCGATGGTGGGGGTGTGGGTGGTAGTGGCCCAGTGGATTCCTCATGGGTGACTGGGTGCTCTTGGCTAGCAGTTTCTGTTGCTTGGGAGGTTGTCCTGATGGGTTCGGATGTAATAATTGGCCCGTATGCCGTTGTAATGGGGATCTGGATATTCTTACCTGAGCGTGGTCGTGTCTGGAATCTTCGTGGATCATATTGAACTGGAGACCTCCTAATGGCGGTCCGCACTGCTTCTACTACCCCATATGTTTCTGCCATCAATAAGAGATCTTCACTATATTCTGAGTAAACTCCTGCTTCTTCCAACAGCTGAGTCATGAGTACTCTACTGCTCTGTTCGGTGAGCAGTTGTTGCGATCGCACTCGTTTCATAATTTGATACAGCCTTCAGAGTTCTGCAGTATAGGCTGGGGCTTCAGTGGTCTCCTCTTCATATGCTCCTTCTTCTTCTAGGTGTCCTTGTTGTTGACCTTGCTCAGCGTCACTCCAATGTACGTGGCGGCCGTCTCTAGATTTTCTTCTTCTTTGTGAAGATGTGCCTTGTTCTTCTGCATCTGAATAAAACTCTACATCAGAGAGTTGTGTACTTTGTAAGAATGCTTCGAAGTCCTGGGGATCCATTCCTTCAGCATCTCCAGTTATAGCAAATTCAAATTCAGAGGAGCAGGAGGAGCTGAAGGGGTAGCTTGTGTCGTAGTTTCAGATCCAGACCTGGGTATCCTAATGTAAAGGGAGGTACAGTGGTCTCCCCTCGTGGCGATACTTCAGGAGTAGTCAGAACTTCCCTTATCTGGACACAAGGGATCGCACCCCTCATGCGCTTGGATTGATGTGTGGACGTATTGAGCTTCTTAAACATTTGTAATTGTGCCCAAGTTAAGGCACGTTCAATGGGAACATCGTATGTTAGGCACCGGTAAATAATGCGTGTGATTGCACAGCAACCGTTCACCACTAATTTCCTAGAAGACCTTTTATTTGCTTCATACAATTGATCTATAATCCATACCGGCAGCTTAATTGGTAACGCACCTGCCTCCGCTAAGTAGAGAGCGAACCAGATTCTTTTGTGTGGTTGTGTGAAGCGGTTTTGGCTCGGGAAAGCAAAATGTTGCATGCACATACGGAGAGGGATGGACACGTTTGGTGTGAGTGCTGCCATGTCTTTAAGCTTCAATAGTTTCCTATCCTTCATGTTAGTAGGAACGAGAGCATCCTTCTCAGAGGGTACATGTGTGCCGTGCATATTCAAAGCAGCGCTCACCAACTCCACGTTAAGTTCAAACCTCTTTAACTCGTTGTTGCCCAGCAAGGAAGGAAGAACAAATGATCCTGGTTTGTCGTTTTCTTCATTAGCTTGTAATGTGGAGACCAAATAATAGCATCGGAGGAGATCCGGTTTAGGTAGCGGTGCTTCAAAGTATTCTGCTAGCACTGCACGTTGCCATATGGTCTGGAGATCCTCGGTGTTCTGTAGAGTCTCAAACTCCTTGGAGAAAAATTGGAATCGAACCCATGATCTTTCATACTCTCACTTAGACTCCCATATATACTTGGCCTCTCCTAATGGACCTCGCATGCCATTGAACCAATGAGAATTGGCATGGACTCTTTCTGTGATCCCTATGGGTGGATCCGGTACCGGGATCTGCTGAAGGTGTTGCAGCTCCACAGGTCGTTCAGTTGGTGGCACATCCACAGGTAGACTATCCACATCGATTCCTGCAGTAAGTATTCCTACTTGTGAGCTCGGACCTGTCGCTTCTCCCATGTTACTTCTTGCCTCTTGATTCTGTGAGAATATAGAAACATGTGTTAACATTGTAAAGGACAAGTTAGAACCGTTTTTGTCCCCATTACAACATTATCATGAGGTTCGGGAGAGATTAGTAGGTTAATAAGTGCTCGGTGCTTATGTGTGTAGTTAGGAATTGGTTGGACCTAAGAACTAAGTGGAATGATGTAGTGTGAGAGTGACGTAGTTAGTAGGTGGGCATGGATTTACAACTGGGGTCCGGGGGTTTATTACAAGTTTTAGGTTGCCAAATGCAGTGGATGGGCTTTGATCTTGATTTTGTGGAGACTCTGAAGAGTTTGATAGGGGTATATGCTTGAAGATGAGGCTTTTTAGGGACCCATTTACAAGTGATTCTACTAGTGCTCATGGAAGAATATGTGTCCGTGCGTGATGCGTAAGACTGAGCCTCAGATGTTCGAGTGAGTGAAACATGTTGTACCGGTTGCGGCCTTGGTGTAGCTATTTGAGCCCGCAAGCAAGCCTTAGGCACCCAGATTTGTCGTGATTGTGGGCTTGCCTTCATTGACTTCTTGGGTACCCAAATAGACTTCACCTTCGCAGAAGAATTAATGAAGGACTTCTCATTAGTGTCATGTTGTTGACTACTAATAAGAGGTTTTGGCCGTGGGGTCGGCCTGGTCTGAACAGGGTATTCGCCTTTTCGCCTCCATACTTGCTTCCATGGCTGAAACAATCTCCTTTGCTCCTTTTTTTGGCATCCACTATCGGTAGTGTTCTCCTTCTTCTGTATTTGATCTTCCGTTGGTTGTTGCAACCTTCTGGTCTTTGGAGAAGAAGGGAGTTCCGTCCTCTCCCTGGCTCCGTTGTTGGGACAAGCCTCTTTCTGCATCATACAGTTTTGGACAAAAATAGCATTGTCAACTTCATGTGCGCCCTTGGAAGGACCAGGAGTTTGTGCCTTGCCTAGTTCCTTGAGTGCCTCATTTTCCAATTCAACTGTAATTCGGCTATGATCTACCCATACCTGAAGAAGTCCACTTCTTAGGTTGAGGTTGACTGCATGATCATAGATCCAGTCTTGACCCAAGACAAGAGGCTCCGTGAGGTCCTCATCTTGACACACTAATACTTTGACTATCATCACTTCCTCTTGAATGGAGATGGGAAGATCCACCTCGCCCATGCAAGGGGTTTCCACACCTCCCAATCCTATGAGATATGCTTCTATAGGATCGACAGTTAATTTCAATTCTTGACAGTAAGACAACTTGACAGTGGATGCACATGAGTCAATCAAAGCTCTTACAATCTTTGCACCCTTTCCTTGTCCTACTCCTAGGGTTACAAAAGGCCGTGGGTCGATTATTCTATGGGAATGCCCACCTGAAGTCTCGCACATGGCCATAGGATAGCCTACAGATTCTTGAGTGTCAAGCATAGGCGGGTCTCTACCTTGTCTCCTCAATTTCATTCGTCGGATGCGTTCTAAAGCTTCTGCCTGTGCTTCTTCTCTAATTCGTTTCTCTTCTTCTTTACGTTTCTTGGCAGTGTTGAGTCGATTTAGCATCTCTTCAGTGAGGGGTTCCTGATATAACTTGACTCTGCATCCACTTATGTAACTTGGTAGAATATCGCCCTCTAAAGTGGCTAGTTGAACTGCGCCACTTGTGGAGATTCTATTGATAATCATTGGCCCGTAACCTCTTTTCTCTAATTTCCGTGCATGCTGCTTCAATGTGTAGACTAGGACTAGGTCGCCTGCTTTCAAGCCTTTATCCTTCACATGTGTATCAAAATATGCCTTTTGCCTCTTCTTCGCTGCATAGATTCCTGCTGCAGCTCTCAATCGTGTTTCGCCTAGACGTTCAAGATCAAAGATTCGAGAGGAGAGTTCATGGCCTGTCCAGTCATGCTCTTGTGCTACCTTCAATGTAGGTATCAAAAAGTCCAGAGGTAGCACAGCATTTTGGCCAAATACCATCTGAAAGGGGGTTGCTTGGAGTACCGTTTTATAGGCAACCCAGTATGCCCAAACAGCATGGTGTAGCTGTTTGTCCCAATCAGAGCGTTTATTGTTCACTAGTTTAGTCAGCACATTGCATAAGATCTTATTAGTGCTCTCAGCCTCGCCATTAGCTTGTGGATGATAGGGGGCCGATTTCTTATGTATCACCAAGAATTCTTGGAGAAGGTTTTCTATGACTTCATTCAAGAAGTGTGTGCCTCTATCACTCACCAACTCTATTGGCAATCCGTACCTCGTGAATACATTTTCAAATAAGAACTTTGTTGTTGTTTGAGCATCATTTTTTGTAGTAGCTTTCGCTTCTACCCACTTGGTTAGATAGTCTGTGGCCACGATGATATATTCAGCATGTGAACCCTTAGCTGGGGGATTAATAGGACCAACAAAGTCTATTGCCCATTTAGAGAACGCACGTCCGCCCATCATAGGCTTCAGTGGCATCTCATCCTTGCGTATAGGGTACTGATTTCTCTGACAAACATCACACCGTTTCACATAGGTATGTGCATCCATGTGAAGGGTTGGCCACCAAAAGCCCGCAAATAGTATTGCCTTGACTACCCGATCTGGTCCAAAGTGTCCCCCTGCTACACCTTGGTGAGCAGTATCCAAGATTTTGAGATATTCACTCTCATGGACACATAGTCTCAGGTAACCATCTTTACCACGCTTGTATAGATTATCACCAATGAGTGAATAATCCTGGGCTTCTTGTTCTAAACTCCTTTGCCTAGCCAGAGTCAAGTCTGGAGGGAATGTTTTCGTCCTTAAGAAGGATACTAGAGGTTCACTCCAATCTGGCACTATGGACACTTGATAAAGAGTGGCATGTTCCACAGGTGGTTTAGTGCAGCAGATTGGGCATTCCTTGCACAACTTTTGGACATCAGCCTCCATAGTCGGCCAATGCACTCCGAGTCTCCTTAGAGTGTGTAAGGTTCGTTGCTTTGAGTAGTGTTGCTCTAATGCACCTACATGTGCTAAATACAACCATTTAGTGTACTCGTCCTCTTCTACACAACAAGCCAAGATCCCTTGATCTGTCTGTTTGTACATGCAACCTGCCATGATATGGTACTTCTGGGCTTTTACTACCTCTCTACCTTGAGTGTTTATTACTGGGTGGTTAGGCCCGTATGTCAATACTGGCACTAGTGGTTTAGCCCACTGAGGTATTACTTCCAAATTAAACAAGTAAGCATCAGGAAGATCATCTGATACTCCTTGTGGGGCTTCTCCGGATGTGAGCCTAGAGAGATGATCTGCTCTCAAATGAGTCTTGCCTTTTCTCACCACTACCTCAAAGTCATATTCCATTAGTAAGAGGAACCATCTCACCAATCTACCTGTGTTGCATGGCTTGTTTACCAAGTATAGTAGAGCTTGATGATCAGTAAAAAATTTAAACTTATTTGCAAGCAAATAATGTCTAAACTTTTTAACCGCATACACCATGCCCAACTCCTCTTGTTCGGTAGTGGTATAGTTTCGCTCAGCTGCATTCAACTGTCTACTCGCATAGGCAATTGGAAGATCCATATTACCTTCACCAATAGGTTGTGCAAGCACACATCCAATGGCATAATTGGATGCATCCACATGAACATGGAAAGGCTTATTCCAATCTGGTGTGGTTAAGATTGGTGCTGAACATAATCGCCGTTTAAGCTCATTGAAGGAATTCTCACATTCCTCAGTCCACTCAAAGTTTGTCAACAGTCCATACAGAGGCTTTGCTATGATGGCATACATGTGTATAAATCGTGGGTAATAACCACAATGCCCCATGAAAGCTTGTACTTCCTTGACATTCTTTGGCCTAGGTAATTCGGCTATAGCTTTTACTTTCTCTTCATCCGTAGATATGCCTTTCTTTGACACTATGTGTCCTAAAATCTTGCCTTGCTTGACCATGAAGACACATTTTTCTGGGTTCAAGCAGACTTGATATTCTCTGCATTTGTCAAAAATTTGTCTGAGTTCAGGAATATGGGTTTGTCTAAGGTTGGAATGAGCACAAAGATCATCAACATAGACTTCTAAGTTCTTCCTCAAGAACTCCTTAAATACATGGCACATCAGCCTTTGGAAGGTTCCGGGAGCATTGGTAAGCCTGAATGGCATTACCCTAAACGCGAATATACCTCACTCTGTGGCAAAAGCCGTTTTATGCTGATCTTCTGGTGCAATGGCCACTTGATTGTAGCCAGGGAACCCATCTAGGAAGCTGTACAATTCCTTGCCTGCCACCATTTCTAAAAGATGCTCAGTGATAGAAAGCGGGTAATTATCCCTGATCGTGGCTGCGTTAACCTTCTTCAAGTTAATGCATATTCGTAATTTGCCGCTCTTCTTGGGCACCACCACAATGGGGGATACCCATTCAGTGTCCTCAATTTCATAGATAAATCCAGCTTCAACCAAGCGGTCTATCTCTTCTTTGATCTTGGCAGCATAGTTGTCACTATATGTGTATGGCTTTTGTTTTGAGGGTCTGGCCTCTGTAATCATGGGAATCGTATGTGAGCATATGTCCGGGTCCACTCCTTTCAAATCCTTGTAACTCCAAGCAAATACATCTCTGTATTCTCTTAGCAAGGCTATCAGCTCATGCTCTTCTTCCTCAGTAAGGTCATGTTCTATGTAAGTGCACGTCTCTTCTCCTTCTTCTATGGCTACCACTATTTTCTTGGTGGTTTCTTTGTTATCATAGGCCTCTCCCGATTGCGCCTCTCGTTTAGGCATTATAATCATGACTCTCCTGTCATCTATCTCATACTTCTTAAAATTTTCCGGGACCTTTCTTCCTCTTCTGGTGTGACTTCTCTCTTCTTTCTTTTCTTTCCTTCTTCCTTATGGGTTACATGTGTTGCTAGCCTTACATCCTTTGTAAGCTCTCCGTGCTTCTGGGGTTGAAATTCTACTTCATAGAAGTATTCTTAATCTGATGCAAAAGGTGGGTCCATAATGATTGACTCTAGATCGGAGTCACTCGCATCCTCAAATGCATCAGGGCTAGGTTCACACTCTTCTAAAACTGCCTCTCCCATGATCGGCTCTATGGAGAAGACTGAAATGTCATAGCCATCCTCATCACAGTGAGGTGTCCATTGTTCTTCATTGATGGCTACATCCATGGTTGCTAGAATTTCTGCCCAGCCGTGAGGTTCGAATTCTTCGTCTGGAAAAACTACAGGTGCATAGGCTGGGTCTTGGATTGATCTATGGGTTTCTTTTGCACCTATCTCCCTGGCTTTTTCTCTCTTCTCTTCTTCTCCTGCTACCTTACACATCCATAAGTGAGTGTCTTCATGCATCCGTGAGGATCCTGATCCTAGGGAATGCACCGATTCCGTATCATCTTTGGCTCTATGGATGGGGTTCCATTGGATAGGAGGGACATCTCTATGAGAGTAATCCTTGAGATTGACTTTGGTTGTAACACCTAAGTGCTGCAAATACAAAGAATTGGTTCCCCAATCCTGTACCACTTGCAACTTCCGCATAAATGGTCTTCCCAAAATCATTTCATAGGCTTGATTTTTGCTAAAGTCACAGATAGCAAATGTGTGCTCAAACTCTACACCACAAGTAGTGAGAGTTATCCCCTCGAGTAGTCCTAAGGGTCTTTCTATGTGCCCGTCAGCCATCTGCAATTTCATTCTCGTTGGCCTGAGAGCTGGCTTGCCCCATCGTTTCCATAAGGAAGTGGTAACAATTGCAACTCCTGCACCTGAGTCCAAGATGGCCTTGGTTGTGTATCCCTGATGAGTGATGGGGAGATATGTGTTTCCCTCTTCGCCCTCACTCATGTCTCCTATCTTGTCTAAGGGTATTTCTGGCACTGCTCTTTGGGATCCTACCTGGGAACGAGGTTTTGCTATCTCGGGCACTTGATTGGCTACATGTTTCCACACTTCTGGTCTAACCTTAAGCAGCTCTTCCAAAGTGAGATTGCACTGCACTTTGGTGTTCTTCACTACCTCTGTGTTCCTAGGTATGATTGAATCTTCGTTTCTTACCATGACTGTAGGTGGACTTTGCTTCCCATGGGCCTTTGAAATGGGATAGTTCTTGTAAAGAATTAGACTCGAAGTCTAATCTTTCTTGAGATTGGGAACTCTCCTGCTCTCCATAAATGGAAGGAAGGTCTTGTGGGAATTGATCGTGTGTGTCATCCACAAGTTCAATGGGAGGAGGAACTTCACTCTCTTTAGCCCATTTCTCTTCTTAAATCTCTCGCAAGAATTCTGGTGTGTATTGATTCATAGAAGAAGAGGTGTCTGGCTCCGTAGAGTTACGCACGTAGGCCTCAGGCACATAGGCTTTCTGGGTAGGAAGACCTTCTCTTTCACTAGCCTTGTCATGGTGTCGAGGGGCGGGTTCCTTTTGTGATTGTGCAATTAGATTCTCTATTCTTTCTAGGGAGGGGGGATTGTCTGGTTCAGTGGAATTGGGCACATAAGCTTTCGGTGGGGGATGGGTCATGTTTTTGCTTTCTTTATCTCTTTCTTGATTTTTTTCTTCCTTGGCAGATCTTGCAATTATGCCCTCTAACTTCTCTAGAAGTCCATCCAAGTGTAATTGGGTCTTGGCTGAGCCCGAGTAATTGAAAAGGTGACTGGCTTCAAACATAGTCTGAGCCAATGCGACCATTTTCGCGCAAAGCTTGGTTCTTTCTATCTCTAGGTCAGCTCTGGGGTAGCACTTGTCATGATCCGTTACATTTGGCCCTTCTTGGATTCTGGCTTGATATGCTTTAAGCATCATGTCGATGTCTTCAGGAGTGGGATGAGCTAATACTGATCCTGCTCGGGGTGGTGGGATGGTTACGTGGGGTGTATTAAAGGGTGGAGGGATGGAGGGTGATGGGGATGGTAGCGGTGGGAATGTGTGAGAGTGCGGTTGAGATGTGATCTCTATGATTTTGGCCTTGGTTTCTCGTAGACTTTCCTCAAGTTCACTCATCTTCTTTGCCCATTGCCTTTTCATACGTTCACAGCTATCTCTCCAAGCTCTTGTTCTCTTCTTATTTTGGCTCTCAGTATCGCTAGCGTATGGGCTCTTTTCCTGGCTTACCCCTTGGTTTTGCTGCAATGCTTGAGCTCTAGTGATTAGCTGCACTGGTGCAGTGGAAGTGACACTTCCTGTCGAATTGACCACTAACCCAATAACATTAATCGGAGTGATTTTTGGCATATTGCTGGGATTCTTGGGACAATCTCGTAAGAGATGTTCCTTTCCGCACTCCTGGCAAAAGCCTTGGATCGTCACTGATTGGGGTTGTGCAGGTGCAGGCATGGGGCAATCACGTATGAGGTGATCACCCTGGCATCTGAAGCAAGGTCCTCTAGGAAAAGGGGGTCGTATCTGCCTAGGTTGAGGTCTAGAGTTGGGGTTTGTGTACATGACATTAGCATATTCAGGCTCCCAAATAGGTTCACTCGGTTCCTCACTGTAGTAAGACTCACCATGTTCAGGAGACTGCATGTAGTAAGCCAGGGGACTATCAACATGTGTAGAATCAAAGCTATGGTCACAGGGATCACTTTTTGAGATTAATGGTGTTACTGGGACTATCGCTCTATTCAGGTTTTCTTCTGCAGCAGCATACTTGACCGGAATCACATTAGTAGGAGCATGTGGTTGCTGTGCTAGCACTGGCTTGGGTCTCAGTTGGGCCTGATATTGCGGTTGGTAATTTTGCTGAGGCCTAATATACTGTTGTGGTGAATATTGACTCTGGTATCTGCCTTGTTGAGGGTATGGCTGAGGGTAGGTTTGCCTAACCGCTTGCTTATTGTATGGGCAGTCCTGTGCTGAGTGATTTGTGTACCTTCGCTCTATGGTGCAATATTGGCTGCTAGGGTTCACTTGGGGTTGAGCCGTGATGGGACATGCGTTTGCCATATGGTCACCACCGCAAGTATAGCACCTCTTTACTGGGGCAAATCTAGGAATTTGTTTACTAGAGACGCCTAGTTTTTGAGCTACTTTTTCCGCAAGTTCCTCAATTGATGTGGACTGTGAGGAAGAGAGGCTAGAGGTACTATCTGAATCTTTGTAGATTTTGGATAGCTTTAACTCCTCCCCTAGGTTATCCTCAATATCGATGCACATGCGTACACATTCTTCTATAGTCCGGGGGTCCTTCAAGTACACATATGATCTCAATTTGGTACTTAGCAATCCATCCAAGAATAAAGCCACTTGCTTAGCGGCTGTGGGTAACTCAAGACGAGGACATCGCTCAAGATATTGCCTAAATCTTCTTCCTGCAAGTCTCACAGTCTCTTGCGGGGTATGCTTGAAGCTGTATATCAATGAGGAAGTATTATGCCTTATGCCACTTTTAGAGAATTCGATAATGAATGCCTCTAAAAGTTGATCTATGCTTCTAAACTGCCTCTCGTTTAGTGGCTGAAACCATGTCAGGGCGGTGTTCCTAAGGGTTAAACCAAAGGCATTGTACTGCGTGAACAGGTCTTCAACTTGTTCAGCTCTGAAGACTTGCTTAAACTCGGCTACATGATCGTAGGGGTCTCCAGTGCCATCGAAGTAGTTTTTCATGAACCAATTTGGCTGGTGAAAGGGTGGGGAGATGTGGCTCTGACTCCGAAGATAATGGCCACCTAATACAGGGGATCCATAATATGAGTGAGTAAAACACCCTAGCTACTGGTGATGGGGGGAGGTGGGTGTAGTATGTGGTACATCGGTGGTGGTCTGAGTGCCTCCTGAAGGAAGACAACCCAGGGGGTGGTGGTACACCTATGCTCCATCATGTGGTCGTAGGCTGTCCTGATGCGTGAGATATCCTCCTGATATAGTCGCGGTCGACGATATCCTACCATGCGTGGTCGGCGTCGTGCACTCTGTGGTGCTGCCTGGTGGACAGTGAGCCCAATAGAAGGGCCTCTCTGATGTAGCTCAGCTCGCTGAAAGAACTGGGTAATGGTCTGCTGGGTACTCACCCGTGGCGGATGTGTGGGCTCTAGTGACCGCTATCGCCTCTCGTATGCTTCTGTGAGGAAGCACCCCAAGCATCGCTGGTCTCCCCTAGTCATACACAACTGGAGTGACTCCTCTAGCTGGAATTGTGCTCGTAGGTCTAAATATGCTCGGCATCTGATAACAAAATGTTCCTCACTCTCTACCTCTGTTTGGCATACTGGGCACCACCTCTCCTCACATGGGACTCCCCTGGATGGACCCCTCTCAATCTCGAGCTGATGTGATGAGATCCGGAGCTGCCCAATGACGACTCGGAGGTGGTGGGGAAGATATGTCTGCATGTATCTCGGGATCTCGATGAAGCCTGCGTCCGATATATGTAGAAAATGCTCGCGGTAATAGAGCATTTTCGGTGGCAATGTATCCCTAGGGCTCACCCATGTCCTCTGTATGTATGTATGCCATATCTCCTTGCGAATGACCCTATTCCTCTCTTGATGAGAGAGCGAGTAGGTGGGTGCATGTGAGTCGTACTGTAGTGGTGGTAGCCTGTCTATGTCAAAGCCATGGTGGGAGGGAGGGAGAGAGAGAGAGAGAGAGAGAGAGAGAGAGAGAGAGAGAGAGAGAGAGAGAGAGAGAGAGAGAGAGAGAGAGAGAGAGAGAGAGAGAGAGAGAGAGAGAGAGAGAGAGAGAGAGAGAGAGAGAGAGAAAGAAAGTGTTTTTACGTCTATTAGGAGGCCGAACTCGGCCTATGAGACAAATCGATGTACATGGGTGTATCTTCTGTCAATCAGAAAAGATAAAAGTGCTGAAAAGAAACTGGTTAAGCTGATATAGATCTCCGTAGTATGCATGAGGGGATACCCATGAAAATGGTGGGGGGTGTATGGAGTGCGATATCTATGATAGTCTATATGCAAAAGGGTAGTACAACAACCATGAGAATGCATCTAAGACGACTACTAGCTCCATCCTGTGCTAGTGGGTGGGTGTAATATGTGATACATAGGTGGAGGTGGAGTCAGGGCCACCCTGATGGCTGCAACGGGATCGGCCATCATCTGGGATCGTCTCTCCTCCATGGCGCGATGGTCAAAAGCCTGGATCTCCGCAATCTGGTGTCGGTGAAGCCTCGGGGCCCGATATCCTATAGCACGGGGTCGTCTCCTAGCTCGAGATATTTGAGCCTGCTGAAGAGTCACCCCGCTCGGTGTGTGGGCTGAGGGGGGGAGGGCTGCAGCACGTCGTGGAATAAAGAAGTTAGTGAGCTGACTCTGTCTCCCTTCTGTATGGAGTGCTACAGTAGGCTGGAGTAGGGAATCTCTGTGACTCTGTATCTCTAGTAAGAATCGCCCGAGCTGTCGCTGGTCTCTAGAGTCCATGATCTCTCGGAGGGTGGGCTTCCCTGCAAACGGAGTCTCGTATCTGCCTCTGATGCCATCATATGCGCTACATCTGCATACAAAGTGCTCCTCATCCTCCATCTCTACTCTGCATACTCTGCATATCCGCTCCTCTCTGGGAATGTCTGCGGCTCTGCCCATCTCAATCTCGAGTCGGTGTGATGAGACTCTCAGCTGGCCAATCGCTACCCTCGAGCTATGAGGCATGTGAGTATCCATGTAGCGTGGTCGCTGGATGAAACCGTTAGCTAGTATGTCTATGAACTGGTCTCGATAGTGCGATAGTCTCGATCCCATGTGTGGTGTGTGCCATGTCTGACTAATGTAGAGTTGCCAGAGATCCTGTCTGAGCACAACATTCCTCTCACGACGAGAGAGGTGGATGTGAGGTGAGTCTGGGTCATACTGAAAAGGCGGCAATCTGTCCATATCAAGTCCATGACTATCAAACCAGACTCTAACCTGAGTGTACCAAGCTCTCTCATATCCTGACTCTGATATCTGTATAGATGCCTCAAGAGCTCTGTGTGTGAGTCTATCTGTAGGGAGATCCCTAATCCTCTGAATAAAGCATATAGTCTGGAATAGTGCCTCTACTGCCATGGGTGGTGCAGCTAGCTCTTCCCTGATGATGTCATGTGGCACCGACTGTTTCCCACGAAATAATCGCGAGATCATACGTACCTGTGGCCTCTCGATCGCACTCCACTGGGTGACTGTGAGACCTGGGGCCCAAACCGTCGCAGCATACATCATAGCTGGTCTGACCAGTGTGTCAAATAGCCAGCCCTTCGTGCGGGGCTCCTGGAAGTGTGCTTGGTGACATCTCCGCTCTAACATGGCTAAAGCTGCATATCCGCGTGTGAGTCTATCGGTGGCTGCCTGTCTCATGCTAAAGGGGCCAGGCAAGCTCGTGAATGTGACTCCGAGATAGACATAGGAAGTGACCACCTCAATCTGTCCACCACCAGCTCTGAATCCTGCTCCATTCCTCACTATGGGGGAGGTGTGGAAGATCATGACCTTGGTCTTGCCAAGGTTTACTGTCAAGCCCCTCTGTGTACAAAACTCATCCAGGGCCTCAAGGTGGCGCTGTAATCCCTCGGGTGACTCTGAAATCAAGACAATGTCATCGGCATATAATAAAATGTGGACATGTGTACCTGCGAGGTCTGCACCCTCTCCTCCAGCTCGGAGAATGTAGTCCTCAATCTCGTCAATGTAGAGACCAAATAGAGTGGGAGAGAGTGGGCAGCCTTGCTTAACACCGATGGTGCTAGCAATGGCCTCAGACATACCTCCTGGACACCGTACCCTCCCAGTCACCTGCTCATAGAGTGCATAGATGGCCCAAATCATCCCTGATGGTACTCCCAAGCTCTGGAGGCGTTGGAAGAGCCTCTCCCGCGGCACTGTATCAAAAGCTTTGCGGAAGTCCACAAAGCAGCAATATAGCCTCTTCTTCCGCATCCTTGCCCCATCAATGAGGCAGCACAGAATGAAGATGTGATCAATAGTAGAGAAAGCTCGTCGAAAACCTGCCTGGCCTCGTGCTCGTAGCCCCTCAGTCTCTGCATATGAGCTGAGCTCTGCCTCAAGTATGGCACCGTATAGTTTGGCCATGGTGTGGCCAATCATGATGGTCCTGTAGTTCCCTGGATCCAGGGTGTCGCCAGATTTGTGGATAGGCACAATGGTGTGCCTAGTCCACTCCTCTCGGAAGCCCTCTCCTATAGCCCGGTTGAAGACATGTGCAATCAATGGGGCTATAGTGGAGGCTGCATATATGAGATGCTCGCTCTGCAATCCCGCGTGGTCTGTCGAATGTCCATGTCGCAGTCGTCGTATGGCCCTCTCAACCATCTTTGCTGTGAAGAGAGAAGAACTAGTAGGGCGAGGCTCAAGTGGCTGGGGAATGGGAGGCTGCCTAGGTACCTCATATAACCTCTGAGCATAATCATGCCATGTGTGTGGGTCTCCAATAGGTGTGGTCGGGCGTGGCTCTCGTAGGCTGTGCCATGCTGCAGCACTGTCCATACTCATAAAGAGATGGTATAGCTCAAGCTCCGGTGCCTCCTCAAAGGCTCGCCTCTTTCGACGTGTGTGAGTCTTCATCTGTCCCTTGGCCTCTCTCTCTGTGATCTCTCCCAATGCTCGCTGAGCTCGTAGTCGACGGTAAAGATCTCTGCAATCCTCATCATACCAACGATGTTGTGGCATAGTCCCGGGAGGAGGTGTGTGACGAGAATGGATGGTGTGTGGGAAGGAGCTGATGGCTGATGTCTGAAGAACTGATGCTATCTGAGAGGTGAGTAGGGATAGTGGAGTGTCAGGATGAAGTAAGAGAAGACCCTTCTCGACTCGAGCCGCATATATGTGAGCTAGCTCGTGTGTGAAGTGGATGGTGGTGTGTGGGATGCGTGCTGCGGGTATGCGTAAAGGGGTGTCTCCCTTCAGGGAGAGTGCGAGGTATGTGTGATCGGCCCCAATGGGTATGGGTGGGATGGTGAATGAGGTAAGTAGGTGGATGGCCTCTCTGGACCCCATGACGTAAGAGAGAGAGAGAGAGAGAGAGAGAGAGAGAGAGAGAGAGAGAGAGAGAGAGAGAGAGAGAGAGAGAGAGAGAGAGAGAGAGAGAGAGAGAGAGAGAGAGAGAGAGAGAGAGAGAGAGAGAGAGAGAGAGAGATTTTACGTCTATTAGGAGGCCGAACTCAGCCTATGAGACAAATTGATGTACATGGGTGTATCTTCTGTCAATTGGAAAAGATAAAAATGCTGAAAAAACTAGTAAAGCTGATATGGATCTCCGTAGTATGCATGTGGAGATACCCATGAAAGTGGGGGTGTATGGAGTGCGATATCTATGATAGTCTATATGCATAAGGGTACTACAACAAGCATGAGAATGCATATGAAACGACTAACTAGCTCCATCCTGTACTAGTGAGCAGGTGTAAGATGTGGTACATAGGTGGAGGTGGAGCTAGGGCTTCCCTGATGGCTACAGCAGGATTAGCCATCAGCAGGATTACCCATCATCTGGGATTGTCTCTCCTCCATGGCGCGATGGTCATGAGCCCGGATCTTCGCAATCTTGTTGCGGTGAAGTCTCTGGGCCCGATATCTTGTAGCATGGGGTCGTCTCCTAGCTTGAGAGGTCTGAGCCCGCTGAAGAGTCACCCTCTCGGTGTGTGAGCTGAGAGGGGGAGGGCTGTTGCATGTCGTGGAACAAAGATGTCAGTGAGTTGACTCTGTCTCCCTCCTATCTAGGCTGCTATAGTAGGTTGGAGTAGGGACTCTCTGTGACTCTGTATCTCTAGTAAGAATCACCCGAGCTGTAGCTTGTCTCTAGAGTCCATGATCTCTCGGAGGGTGGGCTGCTTTATAAATGGAGTCTTGTATCTGCCTCTGATGTCATTATATGTGCTACATCTGCATACAAAGTGCTCCTCATTCTCCATATCTACTCTGCATACCCTACATATGCGCTCCTCTATGGGAACGTCTGCGGCTTTGCCCGTCTCAATCTCTAGTCGGTGTGATGAGACTCTTAAATGGCCAGTCGCTACCCTCGAGCTATGAGGCATGTAAGTATCCATGTAGCGTGGTCGCTGGATGAAACCGTCCGCTAGTATGTCTAAGAAGTGGTCTTGTTAGTGCGATAGTCTCGATCCCATGTGTGGTGTGTGCCATGTCTGACTAGTGTAGAGCTGCTAGAGATCTTGTCTGAGCACAACATTCCTCTCACGACGGGAGAGGTGGATGGGAGGTGAGTCTTGGTCATATTGAAAAGGCGGCAATCTGTCCATATCACGTCCATGACTATCAAAGGAGACTCTAACCTAAGTGTACCAAGCTCTCTCATATCCTAACTCTGATATCTGTATGGATGCCTCAAAAGCTTTGTGTGTGAGTTTGTCTCTAGGGAGCTTCCTCATCCTTTGAAGAAAGAAGATAGTCTCGAATAGTGCATCTACTACCATGGGTGGTGCAGCTAGCTCTACCTTGATGATGTCATGTGGCATTGACTCTTTCCCGCGAAATAGTTGCAAGATCATATGTATTTGTGGCCTCTCGATCGCACTCCATTGGGTGACTGTGAGGCTTGGGGCCCAAATTTTCGCAGCATACATCATAGTTGGTCTGACTATTGCATTGAATAGCCACCCCTTCGTGCGGGGCTCCTGGAAGTGTACCTGTGACATCTCTGCTCTAACATGGCTAAAGCTGCATATCCTCATGTGAGTCTATCGGTGGCTTCCTGTCTCATGTTTAAGGGGCTAGGCAAGCTCGTGAATGTGACTCGGAGGTAGACATAGGAAGTGACCACCTCAATCTGTCCATTGCCCACTCTAAATCCTTCTCCATTTCTCACCATGGGAGAGGTGTGGAAGATCATGACCTTGGTCTTGCCAAGGTTTATTGTCAAGCCCCTTTGTGTACAAAACTCATCCAGGGCATCCAGGTGGCGCTGTAATCCCTCGGGTGACTCTGAAATCAATACAATTATCATCGGCATATAATAAAATGTGGACATGTGTACCTACGAGGTCTGCACCCTCTCCTCCACCTCGGAGAATGTAGTCAATCTCGTTGATGTAGATACCAAATAGAGTGGGGGAGAGTGGACAACCTTGCTTAACACCGATGGTGCTATCAATGGCCTCTGACATACCTCTTGGACATTGTACCCTCCCAGTCACACGCTCATAGAATGCATAGATGGCCCAAATCATAATTGATGGTACTCTCAAGCTTTGGAGGCATTGGAAGAGCTTCTCTCGTGGCACTATATCAAAAAATTTGTGGAAGTCGACAAAGCAGCAATATAATCTCTTCTTCCGCACCTTTGCCCCATCAATGAGGCAACACAAAATGAAGATGTGATCAATAATGGAGAAAGCTCGCCGAAAACCTGCCTGACCTTGTGCTCTTTGTAAGGGTTTGGATGTGGAGTTGGAGGGGTAGAGGACGCTATGTGCCTCAGAAGTGGAGGAGCTAGGCTGAAATGCAGGTGCAACTGATGTAGAGAGAGAGAGAGATAATCGACCAGCTTTGGAGGGGCTTCTTTAAAAGTGAGAGAGAGCCAAAGTGTTATTAAGCTATGTTATATAGAAGCCTTTTAGGAATGTGAACTTGGCCCAAAAAATAAAGAATAAGTGACATAGCCTTTATGAATAGGCTTGTACACATGTATACACTATAAAAGGGTCATTTAGGACTTTATCCCAACAACCTCCCACTTAAAGGCATAAATGACGCCTTTAAGTTACGTGACTCCCACCATCTGTATACATGACTGATGTTGTGCTTTGGGTAAGCACTTAGTGAGAACATCTGCAGGATTCTGTGATGTATGGACCTTAACCAATGTCATAAGGCCGTCCTCAATCACTTCTCGAATGAACTGATATCGCACATCAATATGTTTTGTGCGTGCATGGAACATGGCATTCTTTGCCAAGCATATGGCACTCTGGCTGTCACAACCAAGCATAGGTGCTCTATCGGGCAAACCAAACTCACTCCAAAGACGTGCTAACCATATTGCTTCCTTGGAAGCCTCAGTGGCTGAAATATGTTCAGCCTCAATAGTAGTCAAAGCAACAATCTTTTGGAGTCTGCTGCACCATGATACAACACCACTTGCAAGAGTGAAAACATAGCCACTTGTGGATTTCGGTGTATCCACATCACCTTCCATGTTGGAATCATAGAATCCCTTCAGCTCTAATGGGTCCTTTCCATAACTAAGGCATTCGTTTTTAGTTCCTTTTAAGTACTTTATAATGGACTTTACTACATCCCAATGTGACTTACTTGGATTAGCCATAAATCAGCTTACAACTCCCACTGCATGGGTAATGTCAGGTCTAGTAGCAACCATAGCACACATAAGTGAACCACAAGCTGAAGCATAAGGTACACCTTGCATATCATTGATTGCTTCTTGTGTCTTGGGACCATCTTCCGTGGAGATTTTGTCATATGGCTGTAATGGCACTCCAAGAGGCTTTGCATCAGCCATGTTAAATCTGTCCAGCACCTTTTCAATGTATTTTTCTTGAGATAAATACAATATGTGCTGTTACCTTTGCCTCCTAATCCTTGCTCCAAGTACATGTTCAGCTGGCCCAAGGTCTTTCATTGAAAATGCAGATTTCAGCTGGTCTTTAAGGGCATCAATATTGCTCCTTTTCTTGGGGGCAATGAGCATATCATCAACATAGAGGACAGGAATGACTGGGCTGCCATCTTCATCACGTTTTGTGTACAAACAATGATGTGCATGGTTTCTTTTTTACCCATGTTTGAGCATAAAAGCATCAAAATTTTTGTACCATTGCCTAGAAGCTTGCTTCAGCCCAAACAAGCTTCTATTGAGCTTACATACAAGATGTTCCTTTTCAGGAATAACAAAACCTTCCTGCTGTTTCATGTATAGCCCTTCCTCAACATCGCCATGCAAGACAGCTATATGTACATCCTTTTGGTCCAGCTCTAAATCAAGTGCAGCCACTATGGCAAAAAGTACCCACAAAGTGGTCATCTTCACTACAAGAGAAAACACTTCTTGGAAATATATGCCCTTAGTTTGAGCATATCCTTTTGCTACCAGCCTTGCTTTATACTTGGGTTTCTCATCAATAGTTTTGATTTTATATACCCATTTGTTAGGAATAGCTTTCCTTCCTTTGGGCAATTCAACCAAGTCCCAAGTATTATTAGAATGCAAAGCTTTAATTTCTTCCTGCATAGCAAGTTCCCACTTATTGTTGTGCTCACAAGCTTTTGCCTCTCTATATGTAAGAGGTTCTCCCTCATCAATCAACATAATATAGTGCAGTGAGGGGTTATATCTACTCACATTACGCCTAGTATGAGTAGATCGTCTCACTCAATGATCCTCATTCTCTGGAAATGGGTCTACATTAGGTGGTATGATAAAATCATCATTTACATGCTGCTGTACATCATTTCCAGCATCGTTTTCATGATTATTTTGTGGCTGCATATGCCCTTCAGGAGCCTCTTCATGCTGTCCAACATCATCGGGCTCAAAAACCACTGGATTATCTATATTTTCAGCCATATGTGGTTCATTATGAGGGTATGAAATAGGCCTAACATGTGGCTGATCTTGCTGAAATGTGACCTTTTTATGGTCATGTTTGGAGGCAACATCATTTTGTAGCAGCCTTGCCTCATTAAAAACAACATCCTGGCTGCGTATGACCCTATTCAGCTGAGGTAACCATATTTTATAACCCATTTCACCTTCTTCACCATATCCCATGAAAAGGCCTTTAATGGATTTGGCATCAAGTTTACTCCTCAACTCAGGCCTTATGTGTACAAAAGCTTAACAACCAAAAACGCGTAAGTGATTATATGAAGCAGATTTGCCAGACCAAACCTCTTCATGGATGTCACCTTTCAAGGACACGTGAGGGGATCGATTGCATATATGTAGTGTAGGTTTAAGAGCCTCTCCCCAAAAAACATGAGGGAGATTAGTTGTGGACAGCATGCATCTCACCCTCTCACAAAGAGTCCGATTATACCTTTCAACCACACCATTAGAAGAGGACTGTATGGAATAGTAAGCTCCCTCTTTATGCCTAAATTTTCACAAAAAATCTTGAATTCAGCACTTGTGAACTCATCCTCGTTATCCGTATGTAAGCATTTCCGCTTTCAACCTGTTTGGATTGTCACAAATGCATGAAATCTCTTAAACACAACAAACGCTTCATCTTTTGATTTGAGGAGTTTCACCAAATCTTCGTAGAAAAATCATCAACAAAAGAAATAAAATATAAAGCACCCCCCATAGATTTGGTGGGCATGCTACATACATCAGAATGGACAAGATCTAATATACAAGACTTATGAGACACACAAGAGTAATAAGAACTTTTCATTTGCTTTCCATATTGACAATCATTACAAAAATCTAGCTTAGTGCTTTTAACATCAAGCTTCTTCAAGTTACAAAGTCTGGATAGACCCTTTTGGCTCATGTGGCAAAGTCTTTTATGCCACAATTCCATATGAGAATTGATCTCAGCCAATGCAATGAATTTGCCAGACAAGGCCTTTCCATGCGAGCAATACAAAATTCCCCGTTTCATATGGAATTCCATGAGCCTCTTTCAAATAAAACACTGAAACCATGCATATCCATTTGCCCAACAGAGAGCATACTCTTCTTGATTCCGGGTACATATCTCACATTATTCAGGACCAGCTCATTTGTGCCATCTCTTGAAAGATGCACAATGCCAATACCTTCAATGGGACATGCATGATTATTCCCTAGGTATACATGGCCATGGCTGCCCGCATGAAAAGTAACAAAACACTCCTTGACAGGAGTCACATGAAACGAAGCACCAAAATCAACAATCGAGTTTGGGATAATGCATCATTTATAATCAATAAAGCATCAAATTAGCTCACTTTTAGTGATCGACATGTTTTGTACATGAACATTGCAAGAGACATCATGTGCATGAGCATCATGAGCTGATATAGTAGCACATAGGATATCTCCATCTTAAAGCTCCTCAATAACAACACTAGAGGCCACATTGGTCTTTCCTTTCTCTTTCTGGCTGTCCTGTCCATCCGTCTTGTCTTCCTTCTTGTCTTTTCTTTTATCTCGAGCATTCTTCTTCCTCTCAAGCTCTGGCTTGTAGAATTGGTAGTCGGGCTTCTTGTGGCCTTTCCTAGTCGGGCTTCTTGTGGGCTTTCCTACCACATTGGTAACATGTCACATCAGTACCCTACCTCTTGGTGGAGCTTCCCCTTTCTTTGCTTTTGCTCTTACTTCTCTATGAATAAGAGCCCTTCTTCTCTGATCTGCCTTTGACCATGTTTGCAGAAGTGCCTTCTTCACCACTTGCTTTTCTCCTTATTTCTTCATTCAATATAGAACCTCTCACACCATCAAAAGTAAGATTGGGGTTATTTGATAATGAGACCACCAAGGTCTCCCAAGAATCAGGAAGTGTCACAAGCAGAAAAATAGCTTTCAACTTATCATCGAAGGGAGGCATCCCTGAGTCTTGCAGCTATGATTCAGTACTTGTAAAGTGAGACAAACGCTCTTCAACGCTCATAGTACAACAAGAGGTTTAAAAACGAGGTTTAAATCGAGATATAAATCATTTAAATCGTAGAGGTTTATAAAATTCAAAATAAAAATCGAGGTTTTTATTCATTGTGAGAGATTTTTATTTTCTAAAACATAAAGCTATGTACCAATGCATATTTAACACCTTTTTGATGTACCTGACATGAATAACATATAAAATCACCTTATAGTCTATAATCACTAGTGACCAGTCACCACACTACTTTCAACTTTCAATTCTCAACTTTCAAATGCATTTTAAATAAAAGAGTCAATAGTAAATACAAAAATGTAAACAATGAACATACATGATACTTGAAAGTGATCAGTGAAACTATGGACATAATCAACGACCAATCAGTAAATGACTCAACTCAATGAGTCATGCTATTATCTATACATAATACAATTGCCAACAATGTCAATGATCAGTGATCATACTGTATACATAACAGAGATCTAGATACTAAATAGTAAACAAGCATCAAAATATAATGTCCATATGGCATCATCCATGGTAGGTCCTTTCTTGCTTCCAATGTCCTGTCACAATCTTTGAGGAAGAGAATTCCTTGAATTTGTTCCTTCCAAAGATCAAATCGTGTGCCCTCGAAGCGGTGAATCTCAAAAAGATTCTTCATATCTGAGGACGATGATGCCAGGGTTGCATAAATATGAGGTTAATGTGCTGAAATTTTGGGCAAAATGCACCAAAATCAGGGTACCACCTCTAAAAGTAGTGCACAATAGCTTCAAATAGCTGTAAGAACAAAATTGAGCTAAATCGAGCTGATTGGAGCACAAAATTAGAATTTGAAATTTCTTGCAGAAAATTCCAGCAAGCAAATTTGTGCTGAAAATCAACAATTTTGATTTCTTTTAACCTCAATGTGCGTACATAAGACTATAACATAGCCTTTAGAACCAAATAGGAGCAAAAGCCTCAAATTTTTCTTTAGAAATTTCTGAAATTCTCAGAAAAATACCACGGTTTGCTATACATAAGCAATTTCTTTTGCCACAAATCAATACATAAGGTGATAGACCTGTGTATTGCTGTTATGACCTGTGAAACACGTGTTTATATCTGTATAACACTTGAATACAGCCTGCTATGAACTGATGAGATGCCCAAAGTGTTGCTCTTGGTCCCGGAGCAAAGTTCTTCACGATGAAATCGAAGATTATCGTGAGAAGTGGGGTTTTCTTTGCTATACAACACCTGTGCAGCATCTCTGAAACCCTAATTCTATTCTGATATTAGTTATAAGGGTTTGGAAGTGGAGCTTTAGGGGTAGAGGACGCATGTATGTGCCTCAGAAGTGGAGGCGCTAGTCTGAAATGCTCGCGCAGCTGATATAGAGAGAGAGATGTCGATCAGCTTTGGAGGGGCTTCTCTAAAAGTGAGAGAGAGCCAAAGTGTTATTAAGTTATGTTATATAGAACCCTTTTAGGGTTTGCCAAGTTCACATTGAAGTTTGCCCAAAAAATAAAAAATAAGTGACATAGCCTTTATAAATTGGCCTATACATATGTATACACTATAAAGGGGTCATTTAGGACTTTATCCCAACACTCATAGCCCCTCCGTCTCTGTATATGAGTTAGCTCTGCCTCAAGTATGGCACCGTAT
>CM035430.1:59785687-59788187 GCA_020310875.1 Ceratopteris richardii | reverse complement strand
GTGTGTGTGTATGTATATGTATATGTATCTACACACACACACACACACACACACATATATATATATATATATATATATATATATATATATATATATATATATATATATATATATATATATATATATATATATATATATATATATATATATATACATATATACATATACATATACATACATACATATATATGTATGTATGTATATGTATGTATATGTATGTATATGTATGTATGTATGTATGTATGTATGTATGTATATATATATATATATACATACATACATACATACATACATACACACACGCACACATACACACACACATACATATATATATATATATATATATATATATATATATATATATATATATATATATATATATATATATATATATATATATATATATATATATATATATATATATATATATATATATATATATATATATATATATATATATATATGTGTGTGTGTGTGTGTGTGTATGTATATATATATGTATACATAAATACATACATCCACACACACATAGTACAAAGTAGAGATTTAAATCGTAGATTTAAATCGGGATTTAAATCGTTTAAATCGTAGAGGTTAAAAAAAAAAAAAAAAAATCGGGGTTTTTATTCATCAAGAGAGATTTTTATTTTTTTTCTTATATTTGAGGTATGCACAATCCCTAGTACATTTAGTGTCAAAAACACATAAAATACCTACTCTAGAAGTTAGAACCCCTCCCCATTACATGATACATCATTACAATTTACATCGATGAGTCATGACTCATACATCGTAGAACTTTAATGAATGGTAAATCATGAACATCATATCTACATTGCAATTTACACCATGAATGAGATAGTGATCAATGACATTTCATTACATGAATGATGAAAAGTAAAAGATATACATGAATGTCAATAGCTGAAGGCTGAAGCCTGAACGCACGAAAACCATAGAATAAGTGGCAATGTCATACAAAAAAGCATAGAGTGATCACTATCACATGACAGAGTCCAGACTATAATCTAAGATGTCTAATGAATCATGAGTCATGAGTCATGACTCCTGAATGTCATCCATGGAGTCATCATCTATGGGATCCTCATCAAATGTACTAGCCCATGATGATGTACTATCCGACTCTGAATGTCCAAATTGAGCTACAATCGCTGCAGCATCTGGGCCAAGATCATCTCCGCTAGAAGACGAGGCCGATAACTCCTCCCAATCATGTGCATGCTCTGTAGAAGTCCCAAGGCCACCAATATCACGAACACTAGATGTCCCACCGTGCTGTCCACGACCTCGGGCTCGTCCACCTCGTCTCGAATAATACTTCCGTGGTCGACTAGTACAATATTCTTGAATCTTATGATTAATCCATATATTATAATTTGAACTTTGTAAATTGTACCTATGTGAGGTCTATCTCTTCGAGTGCGACTACGGGTCTGACGCACATGCCTATCAGACTCCATCGCAAGCATGGCAAAGATCTCTCTCTCCTCCTCAGGGATTTGAGGGATATCTTTGACATGGCTGATATCAATAGAATCTACATTAACCTGCAATTAAAAAATTTCAAAATTATAGAGACTAGAGTAGACTCTAGAATATACTAAATACAAATATAAATTTTAAATGCATGACTAAATGTCAAAGAATTTATTTACCTGTAGAGGAGCAATGTTATGTCCTTTAGACTCTAACAACTTGAGATTGCAATGGCAATACACCAACTTTTCAAGTTGCGCTGGGCTCAATCTATTCCTCTTTTTTGTATGGAATAGAGCCCATGTGCTCCAATTCCTCTCTGCAGGTCCTGTACTACAATCTTGCGAAAGTATCCGCAAGGCAAGTTTTCTCTGCGATTCACACATAATTAAATTATTTAAACTTGATTCTTTGATAATAAGATGAAATATTTACTAAAAAATCACTTACCAATATAGGAGTACTAACTCCATATTTCTCCCACCATGTGACAGGAGAAAGCTGATTCTCTCGTAGCCGTGCCGTAGGCTGCCCAAAATATTTCTCCATGCTACGGAACCGCACTCTCTCATCCTCCAACTGAGACAAGAGTGCTACATCACCACCTGTCCATCCTGCGATGTACTCAATCCAGCTATCCTCAAGAATCTCGTTTGTGCATTGCTCCTCACTCCTCCATAGTGGATGAAGAATATGAACAACTGCATGGATTGGTTTATGGAACCAATCCCATCGACTTTGGACAGCATCACATAAACCCTTCTTTCTATTAAAAGAATTAAAAAACATATGTAAGTAATTATCTAGACTATAATCATACAAATTACAATGAACACAAACAAGTAAAAAATTGCAATAAACTTACTCTTCCTCTGAAAGTCCCATTGACTCGCTGGATGCAATCTTGTATACGGTTGATGTACTCGTATACAAGGCCAAGTGTGCTACCCTCCATATCTGTAATGCGGAGCACAGTGTATACAGGCTGAATAGCAGCTACCAA
>CM035430.1:59773187-59778187 GCA_020310875.1 Ceratopteris richardii | reverse complement strand
TCTATTTGTATAGCATCCCTTAACTTTTGGTTCATAAGTAGATATTTTGACTTCGTTTCCTATGTGTGGAAGTCAAATTCCTTAAATTTCTTAGTAGAAACTAGACATGCTCCTGACATGTTTGAAACTACACATGTTTCTGACATGTTTTAAGATGCCCCTCTTGAATTAGTATTACTTGAAAACTTTTGTAAAGATTTGTCTCTTATTTCCTTGCACTTCTTGCTCTATGATTAAATCTCTAATTTGAGAACCTCTATATAATGACATACTTTTTTATGTTTTAATTTTATATAATGCCCAAAAGTGAGGCCCTCTATGTATGTGTGACTTTACTTCTAATCTCTGAAGCACTCATGAACTCTGATGTAACTATATTGATGATGACCTGACATTAAGACAAATTGTACCCATTGACCTGAACTCAAAGTCAGAAGACCTGAATGCCTTCTGACTCTTGAATTGATTGACAACTCTGAATTGACATGCTGAATTTATATGAAGATTCGGTGATGCACTGACAAAATGATGATGATGGAGTTATTCTTATCTGATGCTCTCTGAAGCGAACGCAGCCAATGTTTGTGCAGAATTCTGACGCTGGTTGTTATGACGAGCTTCCTGATAGGTTGCTAATCTGACTGACATATAGCTGAAGACCTGATGTAACTCAGCAGCCTTCTGATCGACACGAGCTGATGACTGACCTAGTTGATGATTAACCTGAGTAAGCTTCACTGATGAGCTGATTGATGGTGACCTGACACAAACTGACACAAGCTTCTGATTTGAGTGAACTAGTGCACTGAGGATTGATGAAGGTGCTGAGCTGATCTGATGTACTGAGCTGATCAGGAACCTAACTGATAGCCTTTGACGTTCTCATGCACATATAAAACAGAAAGATTCTACCTTATAATCGTTGATGAATTCGAACAGTAAACTGACAAGGACGATGTTGCTTCTCTCTGTTCTTCGACCTGATGTCATGCTCTGATACCAAATTGATAGCTTTTAATGCTGTACATCAGAGATTTACAAAGAGAATGCTGATACATAGATTATCGATACGGAGATTCAAATGATATCTAATTATAAATATGAGATATACAAAAGGTTAATACATAGCACATACACAGAGATACACACGTACACAAAAAACACACAGCACATACACAGCGATAATGCATACACATAAGCATGCATGTATATATAGATAGAGATATACGTAAGTAATAAAGCAAAAATAGAATGCATATCGTAAAAAATTATGCACACGTGTTAGTGGTTTTAATAATTATAAAATGAAAATTATGTATAAAATATGACTATTAAAATAAACGAAAATATATAAATGGAAAACAAAAGATAATTACAAAAGTAAGAAACATACATACTAAAAATAAAAGGAGAAAAATATATAAAATTAGAACAAATATAATAATATGATCTTAGTGAAGGTTTATATATGCATACACAAAAAATACAAATAACAAACATACAACACATACAAACACATAAAAGACACGCAAAACACATACTAACACACTATATCCTACAAAATGGGCATGCCTAAGTTTTTATATGAAATAGCTTGAGAATCTTGAATTGCGTAAGGCCATATTTTCTGAGTATACTGGAGGCAATGATCTGTGCATCAAGATCCAAGATAATCTTGGCCAATGTTCACATTAATAACAATTTGTTTTCTATCATTGGCCTTTATAAGCATATATTAATCTGAAGGCACTTCCATTAACAACAACAGACAATCTTTCCAACCCAGACAATCTTTCCAACCCATAGAACAAAATACGAGTTTTTGTTTGCACACATGACAATATTTCTGGTAGAGATGGACTCAATTGAAGCGGAAAAACACAACACCATTGTGTAGTAAAATTTCACTTTTCATTTTGTACAAGATAACTAGATTTCTACTATGAGCACAAGCTTTTCTAACACTCATTCTAGTTTCTCTCTTCTCTGCTTCTTTTTGAGCTAGCTCTTCATGACGTGATTGCTGGCTTTGTACTGCATGCAAGACTACTTTTGGCCTTTGTCTTCGTTCTACTATGCAACATTGGTAAATTTTTGTTTGTGAGAGAACAAGTTATCTTTACCTTTGCCCTCTTGACTAGAAACAGAAGCTCGATCTACAACATGCATAAGGGGTCCACTCTATGTATATTGATCCTCCTTTAGCACTCTCATCATCAAAGAAAGAATGCGGCAATCCATTAAGGAAATTCCATTTTTTGCCAATCATCTATCTAGCTAAATTTCATCCACACAATAGAATGAGGCAACCCACTGAGCATAGCCTTGTCTCCTCAAGTGATCTATCTAGTGTTCAAGTGCTTTTTCGAATCGTTGATCTTTGTCTAGAAAGCTCATCTGAAGCTTATGTTTACTTGCTCATACTCACCAAACCTCGCAAAAGTATTAGAGAATGAGCAAAGTGTTGCAATCATGCACGCCAAGCAGCAATGGCCTCCTTTGATATTGATTGCTGGAGTTTGGGGAGTAGCAAGACATGTAGACAATGCGAAGCGTATATACAAGCTGGTAAAGAGAATCTCTTAAAGGCACTGATATTAAGTGTGGAATGTACAAAAGATGAGTGGCCTGTTAGGGTCATAGCATATATACAAGATGGGGAAGAAAAAATTTCTGAAAGAGGCCAAAGAGTTCCCCATCGGGCCTAATTCAAACACATTAGCATAATACGCCAATAGTGCCTTTTTGAAAAGACATAGCACTATAGCGACCAAACCTTCGTGCCTCACATGTGTTGACTGCAGTAAGTCTATGTAGCACTTGTTTTGGAACTAAAAGTGTGTTAAGTGCGGATGGATAAAAATGTCTATTTTTTTGTATCGCAGGCACGAGCAAGCTCAAAATTACTTTTCATTATATGAACCTAATGATGAAGCTCTACTTTAGATTCAGTGTCTTATCAGAATGCTTACATTATGGTCGTTTGGTAGTCATGGAATGCTGCACCTTTTGAAAGGGGGCCATCTTTTCTCTGAGGTCTTCTCTTAAGAACTGCTCAAAACATGTATCATGAACCATGGCTTTTACTTGGAGTCTGAAAACTAGACTGTTTACATTACTTTTCAGATCGCATTCTTTAAAGTGGTGCCTGTGTATACAAATGAAAAAAGAGGACATTTCCCCAACATATCTATGCTTGCATTTGTAACTGTGCATGTAAATATGTATCCATACATAGGTCAATAATTTAAACAAATAATTTACAAGAATGTTACATAGGCATTTGCAAGAATGTAACATGTGCTCATGAAATGTTCTCCTGCATTCAGAATCTTTGCAAATCAGCTCCTGTTTCTTCTTGGGCTTGGATTCACATCTCCAGCATATGCATCTGCCATGCAACCAGCGATACCTGTTTTCACCTTTATCTTAACTCTGTGCATGGGGTTAGTCATTATTTTTTTTTCTTTGAGTTATTTAGGCTTTCATATCGCGTGAGAGCACTGTAACAGCTCACATCTTTGATAAGTCAGAACGGAACAAATCCGATTGAAGCAGTGGTCTGGTGTAGCAAAGGTTGGAGGCACAATGGCATGTGTTAGTGGGGCTGTCTTATTGGCATTATACAAGGGCCCAGTAGTCTGGGGTGATGATTCATTCAATATGCACAATCAAAATGACCATAGTTTGTTTGCTCTACATATGAACTTATGGCAGATTGGCATCCTGTGCCTGATTGGAAACTGCTTTTGCTTTGCCTTGTACGTTGCTTTACAAGTAAGTGATTTTCTCTTTGTAATAGGAGATTTTGCTCGTGCTTTTACTATGTTGCTTCAAAGGTTTTTAAGTGATGGTGGCTCCAGTGCAGGCACCTTTGCTAAAAATATATCCAGCAAGTTCCTCTGTGACAGCTGCCTCATATGCTTTTGCTACAGTCTTCATTGTATTATCAGCATTTGCTGGCCTGAGTGACTGGAATGATTGGATTTTGTCTTCATCAGAAATCATGGCTGTTGTGTTCTCGGTATGTATTGGGATCTATGTAACAATTTTTGTTTTATTTAAGTTTTATTATTATTATTATTATTTTTGTATGCATCTTGTTTTGGAAATATAAAATCAAATGCAGTAATAGACTGACAATTGCATGGCAGGGAATTGTGGCATCAGCTCTTAATTATTGGCTTCTTACTTGGTCCAACAAAGTGGTAGGACCAGGAATTGTTTCTTTATACATGCCCATTCAACCTCTTTTCTCATCAATCTTTTCAAGAATATTCCTTGGAAGTTCTATATACGTCGGAAGGTAGTCTACTCTCTTTTTTGGTATAATATTTAATATTTGTGCTATATTCTAATTTCTAATTTCTGTTTTTTGTGTTAACTCAAAGGTAGAGCTAGCTGTTCGTTAACTATCATGTCGCATAAGCTTTCTCAACAGTATCCATTGAGTTGGATAAATAGCTGTTTCCTCAGAAAATGAGTATTTTGTGGGGTGAATAAGGGTGACATGAGAGAAGGCGTGAGGACATTCTCACATGGGAACGAGAGGCGGTGCTATTGGTCATAGAATAGAAGGACTCCTGGAAGAGTAGCTTTGTGTCCTTATTGGATACGTTCAAGGAAACCTCCAGATGAGATGTTGGTGAAAAAGATGCAAACAACCTGAATCCCCAGTAGAGGCCAAGCTAGGTTAAATGCATCTTACTTTCCTAAACCAACTAGAGAATGTATAACAAACATAAGGTGGAACTGTTATGCATAACAAGATAATGTGGTGAAAGCATTCCAGATCTTTCATTTATCTTTACCTTTTCATGTATCGTCATCAGTGATGAGTTTTTCACAGTAGGCTGAAGATCGGTTGGGGACTTTGAAAGTTTATATTCTCAATTGCTAAAAAGTGACAAACGAAGTTCTTCAGAATTCGCATATTTGAAACCCGGAGGGTCTCAAATATGCACATTCTTTTTATCAACATGCAGAGAAGAACAAGTTCC
>CM035430.1:59665687-59760687 GCA_020310875.1 Ceratopteris richardii | reverse complement strand
AGCTTGTTTGGGGGCTTCACTAAAGAAAGAAGTGAGCCCTAAGTTTATTTGAGTTCACTTTTATAGGCAAAGCAAAGCAAATGAAAGAAGTGAGCCAAAAGAATAAATAATGAGTACATTAAGCCTTATAAAAGGCCTATACAAATATGTACAATTAAGGGGGTCATTTAGGACCTTTATCCTAACAACCGCCCACTTAAAGGCATAAATGACGCCTTTAAGCTACGTGACTCCCACCATCTGTATACATAGCTCATGTTGTGCTTTAGACAAGCACTTAGTGAGAACATCTGCAGGATTCTGTGATGTATGAACCTTAACAAGTGTGATAAGGCCATCTTCAAGCACTTCTCGAATGAAGTGATATCGCACATCAATATGCTTAGTGCGTGCATGAAACATGGCATTCTTTGCCAAACATATGGCACTCTGGCTATCACAGCCAAGCATAGGTGCCTTGTTCGACAAACCAAACTCACTGCATAATCGTGCCAGCCATATGGCTTCCTTGGAAGCCTCAGTGGCTTTATTCAGCCTCTGTAGTGGACAAAGCAACAATCTTTTGCAGCCTTGAGCACCATTAAACAGCACCTCCTGCAAGAGTGAATATATATCCACTTGTAGATTTACGTGTATCCACATCACTAGCCATGTCAGAGTCACAAAAGCCTTTCAGCTCCAATGGATCTTTGCCATAGCAAATGCATTTATTTTTGGTCCCCTTCAAGTACCTCAAAATGGACTTTACTTCTTTCCAATGAGCTTTGCCTGGATTAGCCATAAACCGGCTCACAACTCCCACTGAATGGGCAATGTCAGGTTTGCATGTCATTGATTGCTTCTTGTGTTTTGGGACAATCTTCCTTGGAAACTTTAACATATGGCTGCAATGGCACTCCAAGAGGCTTTGCATCAGCCATGTTAAATCTGTCCAGCACCTTTTCAATGTATTTTCCATGCGACAAATACAATATGTGCTGGTCCCTTTGTCTTCTAATCCTCACTCCAAGGACATGCTCTGCTGCCCCAAGGTCTTTCATTGAGAAAGCAGATTTCAGCTGCTGTTTAAGAGCATCAATGGTGTCTCTTTTCTTACCAGCAATCAGCATATCGTCAACATATAAGACAAGAATAATAGGGCTTCCATCTACATCAGTTTTCGTATACAAACAGTGATCAGCATGGCTTCTTTTATACCCTTGTTTGAACATGAAAGCATCAAACTTCTTGTACCATTGTCTAGAAGCTTGTTTCAGCCCATACAAGCTTCTATTGAGCTTACATACCAAATGTTCCTTTCCAGGAATAACAAACCCCTCTGGCTGTTTCATGTAAAGCTCTTCATCAACATCACCATGCAAGAAAGCTGTATGTACATCCATTTGGTCTAATTCCAAATCAAGAGCAGCTACTATTGCAAATAACACTCGCAAAGTGGTCATCTTCACCACAGGAGAGAATACTTCTTGGAAATCTATGCCTTTGGTCTGGGCATATCCCTTTGCAACCAGCCTTGCTTTGTACTTGGGTTTTCCATCAACTGTTTTGATTTTATACACCCATTTGTTAGGAATGGCTTTCCTTTCTTTGGGTAATTCAACCAAATCCCAAGTATCATTAGCATGCAAAGCTTTAATCTCTTCCTGCATAGCAAGCTCCCACTTGCTGCTATGTTCACATGCCTTTGCCTCTTTGTATGTGAGAGGCTCACCTTCATCTGTCAACAAAATGTAATGCAATGAAGGATCAAATCTACTCACATTCCTTCTAAGACGAGTAGATCTTCTCACCCAATGATCCACATTGTCAGGCAATGGGTCTACATCAGGTGGTATGATCAAATCATTATTATTAGGCTGCTGTCCATTGTTTCCAGCACCATTTTCAGCATTATTATTCGGCTGCATATGCCCTTCAGGAGCCTCATTTTGCTGTCCAACATCTTCTGGCTCAAAAACCACTGGATCGTCAACATTTTCAGTCCTTTGTGGTGCATCCTGAGGGTCAAAATTGGGCCTAACAGGTGGCTGGTCATGCTGAAATCTTACCCTTTTATGGTCATCTTTTGAGGCACAATTGTTTTGAAGCAACCTTGCCTCGTTAAAACAACATCCAGGCTGCGTACGACCTTATTGAGCTGAGGTATCCAAATCCTGTAGCCCATTTCACCTTCTTCACCATATCCCATGAAGAGGCCTTTAATGGACTTAGCATCAAGTTTGTTTCTCAGCTCAGGCCTTATATGCACAAACTCCTCGCAGCCAAAGACACGTAAGTGATCATATGAAGCAGGTTTGCCAGACCAAACCTCTTCAGGGATGTCATCTTTTAAAGACATGTGAGGGGATCTATTGCACACATGTACTGTAGTTTTGAGTGCCTCTCCCCAAAATCCATGAGGGAGATTAGCTGTGGACAGCATGCATTTCACCCTCTCACAAAGTGTCCTGTTGTAACGTTCAGCCACACCATTAGAAGAGGGGCTGTATGGAACAGTAAGCTCCCTCTTAATGCCCAAATTTTCACAAAATTTCTTAAATTCAGCACTTGTGAACTCACCACCATTGTCCGTATGCAAGCATTTCAGCTTTCTACCTATTTGGGTGGTCACAAATGCATGAAAACGCTTAAACGCAGCAAATGCTTCATCCTTTGATTTAAGCAATCGAACCCAATATTTTCTAAAGAAATCATCAACAAAGGAAATGAAATACAAAGTACCCCCCATAGATTTGGTGGGCATGCTACATACATCGGAATGAACAAGATCAAGTACACAAGACTTACGAGACACACCAGAGTAAAAGGAACATTTCACTTGCTTTCCATATTGACATTCAAAATCAAGCTTTGTGCCTTTAGCATCAAGCTTCTTTAAGTTACAAAGCCTAGTGAGACCCTTTTGGCTCATATGGCCAAGTCTCTTATGCCACAACTCCATATGGGAGTGAACTTCAGCCAAAGCAATGAACTTGCCTGATAAGGGTTTCCCATGCAAGCAATAGAGAGTTCCCTTCTTTATGCCTTTCACAATCAGCCTTGATCCCTTTGTCATTTTCCATGATCCTCTCTCAAAGAGAATGCTATAACCATGCATATATTTGACCCACAGAGAGTAAGCTTTTCTTGATCCCTGGTACATAACGTACATCATGCAAAACCATCTCATTAGTGCCATTTGTAGAGAAATGCACTGTGCCTATACCCTCAATGGAACAAGCATGATTGTTTCCAAGGTATACATGGCCATGGCTGCTTGCAGTAAAAGTAGAAAAGCACTCCTTGATAGGAGTCACATGAAAAGAAGCACTAGAGTCAACTATCCATGTCTGGGCCAATGCATCATTAACAGTCAGCAAAGCATCGATAAGATCACTTTTGGTGATCGACATGTCCTGTGTATGAACATTCAGAGAGAAATCATATGCATAAGTATCATCAGCTGATAAAGTAGTGCACAAAATATCCTCAACATCTGAAAGCTCCTCTATGACTACATTAGAGGCCACATTGGCCTTCTCTTTGTCCTTTTGGATGTCCTGTGCATCAGTCTTGTCTTCTTTCTTTCCCTTCTTTTTATCTCCAGCATTCATATTTCTTTCAAGCTGTGCCTTGTAATAGCGGCAATCACGTTTCTTGTGGCCTTTCCTGCCACACTGATAGCATGGCACATCATTGCTTTTGCCTTTGCTGCTATTCCCCCTTTCCCTGCTTTTACTCGTATTCCTCTGTGCATAATTACTCTTCTTATCTGTCCTTCCTCTAACCATGTTGGCTGAGCTGCCACCTTCACCACTTGCTTTTCTCCTGATCTCTTCATTAAGTATAGAACCCCTAACACCATCAAAGGTCAGGTTGGGGTTATTGGACAATGAGACTGCCAATGTCTCCCAAGAGTCAGGCAATGTCATAAGAAAGAAAATGGCTTTAAGGTTATCATCGAAAGGAGGCATTCCTGAGTCCTGCAACTATGACAAAGTACCTGTAAACGATGACAAGTGTTCAGCTGCACTCTTGGACTCATCAAACAGCATGCCAACAAGCTTAGTGCAGCCTCCAAAGATGATGCAGCTCCAAATGGTCACAAGAGCAACTTGGGACAAAAATGGGGTGATTTTGGGCACAAAACTGATCTTTGAATTTTCTGCGCAGAGAATTTCAGAAACTCAATTTATGCTCAAAAACAACTAATTTTGTTGTTTTTAACCCCAAAGAATGTACATAAGGTTAATACTCAGCCTTTAGATTCATGTAGGAGCAAAAGCCCCAATTTTTGCAACTGTTTTACAAGAAATTATGACAAAATACTCTACAACTTCTCATACATGAGTCAATTTTGCTGAAACTATAGAAATTACAGCAAAATGTATCTCCCACTATGTATGCTCAGCAAGTTGAGAGTGAGAAGACGTGCAAAAACTGAGAAATTTGCTGGAAAATCTGATATTTTGCTGAAAAACACCTGTTCTTGCTGGAAACTTTGAGATTTAACTAAAAAACACCTGTTCTTCGTGATAAAATCAGAGGAAAATCACTTTCGGGAAAGACAAATACAGCTAACACAAGGATTATGTATAGATTGCACATGATAGCAACACATACTATGAGTGTTGTAAATGACTCTATGGATTTTATGACTAGTCACAAATGAAAAGTACCATGTTTTTTATCACTTCATACATGAATAATGTTTGGTTTATGGTTGATTTATTTGTTTCTATGTTTTTATGAGAGTATATATATATATATATATATATATATATATATATATATATATATATATATATATATATATATATACATATATACACACACACACTCATAAAAACATATATATATAACTTTATCTTTAAATTTATGTTTCTTAAAAAAATCGAGTCCGTAAATGTCAGAAGCATTTTACCGTACCCGTCAGAAGTCAGAAGTTAGCATCACGTCAGTAACAACTATGTGTATGATTGTATATATTTAGTTATTTAGGTGCATACATGCATGTGCATTGTGTCATGCATGCACTATATATGTGTATGTATGTATGTGTGTACCTATGAATTTACGCATGCATGTATGTTCTAATTTCTAACTTTTGTGTGACATAATAGTACTAAGTACATATGCAGCATAGCACTATAGGTTTTGTGTGACAACATAGATGCATTCAGCAATGTGATGAGTCACGAATGTATATATGTATGTGTGAGTGTGTATATAGTAATGGACTTTGGAGAGAGTGAGTGAAAGAGAGAGTGACTGAAAGAGAGAGAGAGAGAGAGAAAGAAAGTCTTTTTACGTCTATTACGAGGCCGAACTCGGTCTATGAGACAAATCGATGTACATGGGTGTATCTTCTGTCAATCGCAAAAGAGAAAGTGCTAAAAAAACTGGTAAGACTGATATAGATCCTCATACTATGCATGTGGAGATACCTATGAAAGTGGGGAGTGTATGGAGTGCGATATCTATGATAGTGCAAAAGTGTAGTACAACAAGCATGAGAATGCATCTGAAACGACTAACTAGCTCGAGCTTGTGCTAGTGGGCGGGTGAGAGAGAGAGAGAGAGCTCATTGATTCCTAAGGCAAGCCACTTTCTAGAAAACCATGGGGTATTGCTTTTTTAAGTCCACGTTCCATACGTTGTTTGGAATGCTAGTGCGGATCCATACGTGCCCGACCATAAAAGTTGTTTGGAATGAGTTCCAAAACAACTTTGATTCAAAGTATAGAAAGCATAGCCAAAATTCAAATAGAGCACTTTCGAGATTTTCCGAAAATTAAGAAGCTTATCACCTAGATTGTTGGTAAAAGTTTTTTTTTTTGCACAAAGCTTTTTTGCGGGCAGGCTTTACAATAAAAATACAAGCTCATGAGCACTTTTTTATCACTTCATGGCAAGCAAGCTTGAGGCTTGGCTAGAGGAGGTCTTCTTCTGAGAGGAGATTAGGGTTTCTTCATCTTCAACAAGGAGGGCAATAGCTAGGGTTGCTAGTTATTTATCCAACAAAGTGAAGACAATAGCTTGGAGCTTACCTATACATGGAGGAGAGAATCTTCATGTTATGGAGATTGTGAAGTTATGAAGAAGGGAGACAACAAGAGCATGTTTTATGCATATTCATATACTTTTTTGTAACATTCATGTACTTCATATTTGGAATGTATGGAATATATGTGGAGCTTTTCTCTTTCATCTCTCTACTGTCTTGTCTATTCCCTATCATGTCTCTATTTTCTTTATGTCTCTATAATGATTGTGGGCCTCAAAGTCCAACACTTGTTTTGTTTTTGTTGATCATATATCCATTTTTATGGGAAAACTTTGTAAACTTTTTCCAAAGTTTGGGACTTGGCCATTTTTTGGTTTCACAAATCACAAATTAATGCTACTCAAGAGGATCTTCATATCATGGAAACATAAGTTTCAAAGTCATCTAGGGAATCAAGTGGTGGTGCAAGTAGCTCAAGGAAGTTTACATTCTACAAAGGAAAGATAACTTTGAGATCGGAAAGCTTAATGGATTTAGTTTTGCCTTGTGCAAGAATCAAATACATGACATCTTGATCCAAAGAGAGAATAAAAGCCCATTTGTGGCATTGCAAAGAAGCCCATTGATATAGATGGTGATGAGTGGAAAGAGCTAGATCAAATGGGTATATCCATGATTTGCTTGCATCTAGTAGGTAATGTTTACTTCATGATTTTGGATTGTGAGACCTCAGAGGAGGGATGGCAAAAATTATGTAACATCTATGGAAAGGAGACTACATCAAACAAGGTATACTTGATGAGAAAGCTCTTTGACTTGCGTATGAAAGACGAGGATAGTATTGTTAATTATCTAAATGAGTTTGATGCATTGTTTTTTCAATTGCAAGCACAAAGGATGACTATGAATGATAAGATGAACAATTCTCTTGCTTTGTATACTACTACATTCATGGGACACATTATGCACAACCATTAGTATCAGTGCGCTGGGTGGAAAGCTAGTCTACAATGATATATGTGGTGATAATCTAAGTGAAGAAATTTCACATGAAGTCTATGTTTGTCTCACATAGTGAAGATGCATACAATGTTGGTGGTTTTGGTTATGGAAACAACCAACAATATGGTGTTGTGGATTAAGCCTTGAATGACTCTCCTTTTGTATATTTTGATCCTTCGAGCTGATGGCTCTCGTTGAGAGCTTCTGAGATATATTTTTGTTGTATTTTTTGGGACCCAAATTGGAGGCTTATAAACATTTACCTTATTTTATGACTTTTGGTCATTGGATATGTGTGAAGATGCATAAATGGCCTAAAAGTCGCTCATATATAAAACTTGATCCAAAAGTCACATAATTTGAATGGGACTTCTACAACTTCAGCTTATCTATTCTTTTTCTCCAAATTTCTGCATAGGTTTCTCTCTCTATTTTCTCTCCCCCCACACAACAACTCACTCCCTTGGTGCTTGGTGTAACCAAGCACATCATTGTGTAGCTCACCATGGCCTCTTTCAATTGGTATCAGATCGTTGAGCTGTTCGATCACGACAAAGTTGTTGCAAATGCTTTTTTACTTCAGCCTATGTTAAGCTGAAGGTATTTTGTGGTATTTGGAAGATTTTCATTTCAAAAACCTTCACTTTTTGCGGGATGTTTTTGGAAGAGAACTTGTGAAAAAAATTTAATTTCATGTTTAGATCTCTTCTCATAGGTGTTTTTCAGCATGATACTTGCTGAAATTAAAGGTTGCAGAGGTGAATGTAGAACTTATGTGGGAAGTCTTATTTGTTGGAAATTAAATTACAGCATGTATGTTTGGGCTGTAAAGGTCCAATTTCATGTCATTCTGCTAACAGAAATTAGGGCTTTTGCAATTTTAAGCTCCCTAAAATTCTCCTTGATTTATGTATGCTCTTTTTGGTCAAAAACAAGAAAACTATTGTAAATTTGGGAGAATTTAATTCCTGAATTGTTTTGTAGAAAATTTCAGATTTTAGGGCTTTGCATTTTGTGATCATTTTTTATCTATTACTTGACACTCAATAGAGGCAAAATGGAAGCTTCCTCTTCAGACGTGAAGAGTCTTTTTGAAATAAAAAGGGTCGAAGGAAGTTGTTTCGGCCTGTGGAAGGAAAGAATGCAAGTGCTAGATCCTCCAAGATTCGCTGTGCTGGACAAGTCAAGATACAAATCATATTCACAAATACAAACCATATTCACAAACAATAGAAGGGAGGTGATCAGACTCACCTCCCAACCATAGAGCCAATAGGAGCTCGCCCCAGAGCTTGGGAGCTTTCAGCCAAGCAAGCAGCCACCTCCAAGGGACTTGCATCCCGTGCCACCAACCTCCCACCAGTACAGGTGATGGGGCTCTGCCAAAGGGCAAAGAGTTCAAGTGCCTCATGAGAGGAATGTCTCACAAATGAGCCCATGGGTCCTATTTATAGGCTGATTGAGGTGGCCTAGTTCACATTGGGCAACCAGTTCGTGCTTCCTTGGACACTTAAACTAGAGATGCCCATTCAGATGTCCGCAAATTTTGAGGACGAAACACTTCCCCCCTTTATTTTTAATTGCTTTCCTCAACAAGCTCCTTGGTTAAAAAGTAGAAGTTCAATCCTTCAACAGCCTAACTGACACAGAGTCAAAAGAAACCAAAGCTGGTGCCTCCATTCATTAGATACTCAGGATAAGATGTTCTCCAAGGCTTTCTCTCTTTCTGATCCTGAACCAAATCAGACTCTAGTAGAATAGGTGGGATAACGTAGTCCAAACTTAGATCTCCTTCAGAGGTATCACAATAAATCATCCTGTCCGAATTGTCGAGTAAGGCAACTATTGTTTTTTCTTTTCTTCTGTTTTTTTTGTGTGTGTGGAGAGAGAGAGAGAGAGAGAGAGAGAGAGAGAGAGAGAGAGAGAGAGAGAGAGAGAGAGAGAGAGAGAGAGAGAGAGAAATGAAAATTGTTTGATAATTGATGTAGTGTCCTTGGAGCACTCTTCATTATTGTTGGGCTTTATTCTGTGACATGGGGCCAAATGAAATCTAGAAGTATTGATCATTACAATGATCCCATGGGGAGAGATTTCACAGATGATATCAGTGCAGATGGTAGTTTGCAGACTTCATTGATCAAGGTATGCCTTATTGCTTGTCAAATGTAGTGTTTTCTTTGTCTATCTTGATATTCTCAAATGTATGTGATTACTTCTTTTAAAATCAACTAGCATTCATCATTCCATGAGTTTTTCTTTTATTTGGTGACTAGAGTATGGAAAAGTCATCTTGATGATAAGAATTCATGATAGCATTGTTTTCTGAATTACTAATCTCTTTGACTTTCAGGGCAACTAATATTAAATGGAGCAGATAATAGTCCATACTTCAAGAATTCTTGAGGGATTGAGGATTTTAAGAGCTCCGAAGACGAAATTCGATAGACTTCAGTCGATATCTATGCATTTTGTTTTTACAAATAAGAAAGTATTTCCAATGTTCTATGATAAAAGGAATTAAATTCATTTGACTATCGAAAATTGTATCCGTACTTCGCGTCAAATTGAGTTTGGCGTTCTTGTCAAATTGAGTTTGGCGTTCTTCTTTCATTTTTTACTTATAACGGCTACACGTAATCTGCATACAAATTTTTGCAGCAACGGGAAAGAAGCCAACCAGTGCCGTTCAGTCTAGTAACCATGCAAAAAAGGACAATGTCGTCCATAACATCTCGCACATCACGCCAGTGAGCACATCTGCATGGGATTGAGCTTGTACACTATTTTTTTCGTGCATAATAACGCAGAAACAATGAGCAGTCAAGATGAGCAGTCCGTGTGCATTTTTTTTTAACATCCTTCCATTTTCTGCACATCCACCTTCCTCCATATCCATCAAACCCATACTCCTCATTTGCCCTGTTTCTGGGAGAGTTCAGGCAAGATCTTGGCCCATCTAATTGGAGTATATGAGGTTGAATTCGAAGTGGGCTTTCACTAATAAGACCCTGACAAGGCAACATTTTTTGTTTCCGGCTGATACAAAAATTTGTGTAAGATCTTATTTTCGAAGTGCTTTTCTGAAGCGAGGGTACGTGGCTTCGGAAGACACCGATACACTTGCATAAACCGTATGCAATCTATTTTTTATTAAATGAATGTCCTATCTACTAAAAGATCTTACTCCAATAAGTGATAGAAATGCTTAGAGTGGTATGGAGGCTTCTAGTCCCTTTATCTTTATATTTTTCCGTCCTCCCTTTTCCTTGTATGATATATAGTGGTAGCTCATGATCTTACTCTTCCTTTTCTTAATCTCATTTCTCATCCTCAACTTCAGAGCATCACATCTTCATCTCCGACCTTCATTCTTAGCCTTTCCTGACAAGCACTAGTGAGTATGAACAAGGAGTAAATCTCTTTTTGGGTCCTACCAATCAACATGAACCTCAAGGAGATAAACAAGATGAGCAATAATGTAAATGGGTGATGCACATAGTTTGAAGTGGGTCAGTTCTGTATACATGGTGTTGATTGTGAGCTTGTACATAGAAAATTTAGGCATTCTACTCCTCCCCAAAGGCCTATATAAAATGACATCCATTGTAGCAGCAAGCAACAGTAGGATCTATTTGTACAAGAGAGCACACTTAGGAACTATATGGAAGGAAGAGTGCACTTGAGAATATCTAATGTCATTGTGCAATGCTCTTGGGAGTAGCCCTGTCGTAGTGTATTGAGCAAGAACTAAATGTACTATTGGAGTTGGTGTTATTTAACAAGCAAGAGGATGGCCAATATCACTTAAGACAGTGGACTTTGAAGAGGAACAATATTATTAAGGAACTTATCTTCTGAGATCCTCTTACAAAAAGAAAGGTATTGAAACATCTTAGAGTTTAGCTTTCTTATTGAGTTCATGTATTATTGACACCCACATCTATGTTTCGCATGTCTTCCAATTTTGTAGACAATAAAGGGTCTAACGTGAAAACTATACACACATGCATCCATTCATCTACAATCACTCTTGCATGTACTCTTTTTGACATGATTAAGAGGATATCCTTCGTCTTTGTATACAATGATAAGTAACATATGTCTTTATTAGATATAAAAAAATATTTTTCCCAAACTTGGCTTCAGCATGATTTCTCTTATCCTTTCATTATCATTGTTTTTATCGCCCTTTAATCTTAACCTCACCTTCATCCTCGATATGGTTATTAGAAAGTGAAGAAAGAAGGGTGCTTGGATGTGATCTCCCCTTCCATACTTAAATAACCCTGCACTATATAGCTAGGATCCTCCGTAAGGCCTTCTAAGATCCATGTGACCATTATAAGCCCCCTTTTGGGATCCTACACTAGCACTTTAGCTCCTCTATGGTCGAGATCTTGATTGAAAAGATCCTTTTCTACAAAAGTATACATTGATAATCAACCATAAATCTAACAGTCGTGACCCCTTTCAGAGATCATTTTCATTGATGATCAATGCAAAAAAGTAATTTTAAACAAGGGTTGCTAATTTACAAGTAGATTTATAAGAGATAATCCTTTCCAAGGCACTAAATACTCTATATTGACATGGTTTTTCAATCATCTTTCTTTCCTTTCTAGTATCCTTATTTGAGTGTGAGTTGCATTGTGCTCTTACAAGTGAAACAAGGCCTTTTATCAAATTACCCTCATTGGAAATAATTTCTTGTACTTTTTAACATGGATAATTACATGAATTTTGTAGCGTCAAGATAACTCTAATTGATTTTCAAGGTCAAGATACTTCTTTATAGTTCTCAAAGGTCCATAGTATTCGGTGAAATCTTAGTAAAATTTTCTACTAAAAAGATGATCTCATTTAAATCTATTGTTTCTACCTTTTTGGGTGGCTATTTTTGGGGTTGGGTTTCTCTTGGAGAAGTATATTGAATAACACACTGTGTTCAATCTAGAGCAGGTAATAAATCACTTCAATATAGAACGAGAAGATGGGACAAGAAATGATACACAAAAGTCTCAAGGCCATGATTGTAAGACAAAACGTGAAGATATCTCTTATGAGATAAAATGTACAAACATCCTCCCCTTTATGAACAATACACAAATGATAAAACCAAAACAAGGAAATAGGCTGATCTAGACATTAGAAGTTCAATATTCCTTCCTTATGTAAGAAAGTAGTTACGCAAGAGAACACAAGAGTAGTAATAGAGATAACATGTATAGTAGAATTTCAAAAAAATGTTGTTAATAACGAGTACGAAGATGATGGCATTGTTCACTCATATGCTCTCAAGGTACACATTATTTGTTTTTTGTTCTTAACTTAGTTCTTGTTGATTCAGGCATATATGCATAACAAAAACATTTAAAAAATTTGAAATGCATAACCGAAGGCTTTTTGATAGAATATGCTTCTTGAGGAGTAATACCATGCAGTGCCTTTGTGTACTAACTATTCATAATGTACACATTCATATTAATTGCTTTTGCCCAAAATGAATCAGTCATATCTTGAGCTTTTAGCATGCAACATGCCATTTCAATTACTGTCCTATTTCATCTCTCAACAACACCATTTTGTTGAGGTGTGTGGATTGGAACTTGTGGTAACCTATCTCTTGATTCTATGAGCATTGTAGGCGTTGTTGACTTCTTTCAATTAGAGTTCTCCTCCTCGATCAGTACATAACTTTTTTGTTTTTCTACTTGTTTCATTTTCAACAATCTTGTGCCACATTTTGAATTTGTGAAATGCAGCCCTTCTAGATTGTGTAATTTTTTCCATCAAGCTTCCCTTCACTGAATGAGGGTGGAAAAATGTGAATTGATGCATCAATAACATTCGTAGATGCACCAATACTACACGATGAATCCATCACTCATGCACTATGGTGATAATAGAAATATACTTGCAAGTTTAGAAAGTAGTCCTCTCTAGTAATAGATACCTAATAGCTCTGATAGCGTGTAAGAAAGTAGTTACACAAGAGAACATGAGAGCAGCAGCAGAGAAGATAACACATATAGTAGAATTTAAAAATTTTCTACTAAAAGCAAGTACAAAAATGCTGATGTTGTCCACTCGTGTGCTTTCAAGGTAGAGCTTAAATATGATCTATACAACTCTAGATAGAGAGTGATAAGGTAGAGGTATGTTGGCTCAATTTGATATTTGGGGTAGTGCACAAGTCATGTATATATAGGCTAATGGAGAGATATGGCCTTTCGTGGATGCCTATATATGGGTGCTAGATCGTCGGCAGCCATCGCTCCCGTAATCTCCATATGTGGCTTAGGTCGGCTCAACTGATCTAACTAATATGAATGATTTCTGACTTTGACAAGGAATATTCCATGGAATATTTGCTTTATTGTAGTGTTGGGGGCACTGCACCTAGACCCCCGCTAGAGGGATTGCTGGCCCTCTCAGATCCCCTAGCTAGGAGGGACCACTGCCCCCCTTAGAACTTCGGTTGAGGTTGCTCCTTGGTGCATGGGAGCCCACAATTGGGGACCCAAATAGCTCTCTTTCCTTACAATACTTTAGATGGTCCAATTTGATCTTCATCCAACATTCATGTTGTGATTCCCATCAATTGGGTAATGCACGCTTGGCTTCTCCTCATGGATGCCTTACAAAATGTACATTAGTACATACAATCATGAGGGGTAGACATTGGACATATATTAACACCTTAGAGATGCATTATGAGAAAAGACACAACTAGGGACTCCATTAACATGCTCTGAGTCACCACACCTAGACTCTTCCACTGGTTAGAGGTAGCACATCTCCCAAATCTGCTTGCCAATATCCTATTGATCGCCTCTTCCTATGCCCTTGAGCTCTCAGTTGAGCTCTCCCAAAATGATAATGGAAACCTCTTTAATACTCTAGGAAAGACCTCTACATGGCTATGGATATTCTAATAAATTGTGTCCATGGGTAGAATTGGGCTTAAGTACTTACACACCACAAGGAGAAAGAACAATGTTCAATGCCTACCAAGGCACCTTCCCAAAGGTATTAGGTAACATCCAAACTTTGGATAGGATCCACTTACAACTACTTGCAACCACTTTTACTTTATCTTCTTTTTTCCTTTGCTTTGTTCACCTTTTCTCCTTTTTTCAACTTTGTGCTTTCTCTATACGTGTATATGGTAGACCACACTATAGTGGATCGTGCCACCTCTTCCTACTTTGTTAGTAGCATAAGTGACCATCCTAGCACAACGAACAACACCAATCCAGCATCTTTGATGACCATAGTGTCCCTTACACCATCATAGTTGGATGACCACCTTTCTAATGCACATGATTATGTATGACCACCAAATTTGACCTTGATCGAGTGTCCTTCTATTTGATAATCATGGGTGACCACCAAATTAGGCCTTAGTTCGGTGACCACTTATCTAATGCACATCATGGAAACCATCAATCTTTGTTTTCCATACTGTTGCTTCACTAATAGTATAGGGCCACGACCTCATCTAAATATGGTGATCTTAGTGCTTGAATTTGGGTGACCTCTTATTGTTGGCATCAAAATATGACAACAACCTATCAAGTGTTTTGACCATTTATCAAATTTATTGACAGTTTGCTTATCCAAAATTGGGTTCCTCCACTTTGACATTTACCTCTTAAAACAATTCCGGTGATTATCACTCTATTCCCACACCTAGGTCATGTGTGTTGGGCTATTCACACTCCTTTGATTTAACAAGGTTGAGCATGTAGGCTCACCATTTTTTCATGCTATATCAGACCCCACATCAAGTCCTTGCACCATCACAATGCAAACCCTACAACTAGCTCTTGGTTAAAATTATTATTGCAAAAAAAAGCAAAGGATATTGAATAAATGAAACTTGTTTAGATACAATGATGATTGTCTTTATTGATGAGTCTTATGCGTGGTAGGGTAACACTTTGGAGATGTTGACAAGTGATAGCAAAGTTCCATTCAAATATGCAATCCTTAGATTGGTGCTTTGTGGTAGTACTTGGATGACTCTGTATTGGCTTGTCCATCTTGGCTCCAATTTGGTTGGTGTAGGGGGAACCTCATATAATTAAACCAAAGACCCTTATACTATCTTTTTAGCTTTTAAGTGCCTATTCTGAAGCCTTTTGCATGCCTCTTGCTTATGTTGTAATCTGTCTATAGTTTTTTCCCTGTATTCATCCAAAAATGCTTATCATTTTATGTGAGGATTAATAATAATAGGTTCCACTTTGAATACCTCGGCATACTTGGTATTGAACCTTTCTAGTCTACTTCTCACTCATGAGGCTCCATCCACTAGTGGTGTCTAGTGGAGTCTAGATTCTTCTAGGATTCCTTAAATATCCTTTAGAACCACACAAATGCTTTCTTATAGTCACATGAAAGTGATGCTACTTTCTAGAGCAAATAGGAGTAGTCCCATAGCCATGTTGCTAAGTGCATTAATTGAGGGTTTTTATAATCTCTAGGATTGACTTCCTACACCAAAGCCCCTTCTTTTCAATCTTCAAAGTAGTCACAATAGGAATTTGTTGGCCTAAGAGACCAAGGAGCAAGCTTAAGCTGACAAGGCAATCTAAGGAAAGGTAGCTAGAGAGTGGGCCAATGCACAGGTACATGCATGAGCACAGAGGGTAGAGAAGAAGAGGAGGATATTGAAGCCTCCAAAATGTTTCCAAATTTTTCCAAAGCCATACATTAAAAAATAATGATCTTCATCACCACAAACCTTTGTAAATAATCATTTTTGATAATCCAACTCCATTTTGTGTACGTATGAATATATGAATGTGTGTGGGTATGCTTTTGTGTAAATATAAGTATGTGTGTGAGTTTTTTATGGGGATTCGTACATTCCTAAGTGTAGATAAGAATACATACACATATGTAAGTGCACATATATAAGTGTTTCTACCTCCATGTTTACCGTATTAAGAGTGAAATATTGAGTGTGCACATAAATTGTTATTTGTGAGTATGTGTATTCACCCATACTTAGGGAGAAATACTTGAATCAATATATGTATATATGAATATATATGTGTGATGTCAAGACAAATTCGTAACATGAGCATGCATGTCTACCTCTTTGATAGGAATTTGGTAAGGATGCATAGTGAGGGAGCCTATTGTAGTTATTCAACAATTAACTTGTTGATACCTTAAATATGTATGTATGCATGCATGCATGCATGCATGTATGTATGTATGTATGTATGTATGTATGTATGTATGTATGTATGTATGTATGTATGTATGTATGTATGTATGTATGTATGTATGTATGTATGTATGTATGTATGTATGTATGTATGTATGTATGTATGTATGTATGCATGTATATATGCATGCATGCATGCATGCATGTATGTATGCATGTATGTATGTATGTATGTATGTATGTATGTATGTATGTATGTATGTCTCTGTGTATGTATAAATGTATGTGTGTATGTGTGTATGTATGTATGTATGTATGTATGTATGTATGTATGTAGCAAATACGTCTTCTTGCAAAAAAGAGCTTTATCAAATACAAAGTAAGCCAACAATTAGTGAATTATTCCCAAAATGGTTGCTACTGAACTAAGGTCGATCTCTATTTAACTTGCAAAGGCAAAAAATAAATAAATGAGTTAAGCCTTCTATAAGGCATTGAAAAACCCATGTTTTTTCTTGTATGCATCAGAGATTAGCCATGCTGAAATGTGATGAATTCATTTTACATGTTAAGTGGTAACATCTGCAAGGCCATACAGCCCCAACGACCTGTCAACATTACTTTGAGCAACGCCAAATATAGGTTTATGGGAGCTGAGACAAACATGTTGAAGGTTTTTTTTAAGAAAAGCATTTCATCAATCCAATCAAGTTTGAAATGCATATAATCAGAAGATGATAAAAGCCATTTTTCAAAGTCGAGCATGTGCATGTAGCTACATGAGGAGAGAGTTTCCCTAAGAACACTTCAATGGGGATGGGAGGAGTATTGAATGACGAAGCCATAGCCGAACCACATAGGCACCGATCGTTCCATAATCAAAATCCCAATAACACATGTAGAGTTAGCATATTGAAAATAAGTCAAAACATGGAAAACCCGATAGATACCTAAGCAACAAAGAGTTGAGCTGGAAAAATAGCAAGTTCCAAGGTTTCCAATAAAGATCAAGTTCCAAGGTTTCCAGTAAAGATCAAGTTCCAAGGTTTCCAGTAGAGATCAAGTACTGTTAAGAAAAGTGATGAAGTATTGCAAACTGCAATCACATTGATCTAAAGCCATACTAAACTCCTCAACATATCACAGATGTTAATAGAACTGAGATACCCCAACAAGAAATGGGCGATGGAGTTAGAGATACAAAAGCCTTTAAGGTGGTGCAACTCACTCTGCACATAACATATTCAAACTCCACAAGAAGGTGGGAGTCAAATTTATACCTCGAAAAGGAACCAATTGTCCACGTCCACTATGTTGTTTGGTAAAGCTTTGGTCTCTTGAGGTGGAGGTCCAGAGTTCAACTCCTTGGCTTGACATTCAATGGCTCTAGCTAGTTTAAACTAGTTGTAACCTAGCCTAACCATGCTTTGTGGGATATTGGGGGCTCCCACGGATAATATGTCCATTCACTTGTACAATTGTACTTTCAAAGTTAAAGTTGAGGGAGTAGGTGCTTGCCAAACCTCCTTTGAAAATGCTTTATAGACATGCATCTCCATGGGTATATTTCAATCTGACCATGGAAATTGAATTCGTATCATCGTGCTTATCTCTAGTTATGTAAACATAATGAAGCCACCAAGGAATCAAACTAATGATGAATAAAATGGTTGGATCAACTAGGAATAAGTTAGTTCAAATCTGATTGCTCAATTCTCCACTATTGATATTAGTCTAGTTTTAGTTCCTATGTGTTGTTTATGGCTAAATCCATCAACATAGGAATAATGGATAAGTCTCAATTTAAGCAAATTATAGACCATAATACATTGTCATAATGGTCAACGATTTCCAAACCTATTTTTGACTATGCAAGGTTTAAACCCACATAAAACGTTGAAGGAATTCCCAGAGTTTCATAATGCATGAAAACCATGAAAAATATCGTTTTAAGGCACACAAATATAAATTGAGATCATTTTTACCCAACAAAAGAGGACTTACTCCCAAAAAGAGGAGTTCTTCATAAATTGAAAACGTATAGACCATGGCACATTTTAAGGTTCCTAGCTCACACATGAGTTAGGGATAGGGTACAGAGCTAATTCATCAAGCAAATCAAAAGGCACCTCAAGGAAATGTTTCTAGAGCAAGTGGTCCTAAGTTTATACAATCCAAAATGCTAAATCTGCTATATCTAACTACAAGGGATAGTGGGAAAAATACAAAACCAAATTTAAGCAAAAAAATTGTAGCATTCTCCTTCCTTTCCATGTAGGTAGGCAAAATGATAATTTCCATCACTTGTAATTATGAGCATTGGTTGAAGCTCTATCTTCATCTTTGGGACACCATTCACCAAAAAATATACATGCTTCCAAAGAAATTTTTCCCAAGACCTCAAAATCATAGTGCACCATTAGTTGATTGGTATATGTTCATGGTTTTAATACATGCTTCCAAAGAAGTTTCATGTTGCAATAAGAATCAATAATCAGGTTCACATTCCCTTAAAATAAATAAGTATGTATGTATGCATGCATGTATGTGTTATCACAATTTTGCTTCTACTCTTTGATTTATAATGAAAGGCAATCCAAATGCCTTAATCTTTGAGATATTGGTCTCTGTTTTGCTACAAGAAGATCATGCTAGGCAAAATAGATCAATTATGTGTGTTGTAGATCAAGATTTCTTAGCCAAACAAAATGGCGAAGGAAAAATGGAGCTCATCTACTAGTAAGCAAAAATTTGTTAATGTTGCTAGTCAAAGAGGGAAAGATGACAAAAGAACAGAAAAGTAGAAATAGTTATGCACTTGCTACAAGGCAAATGATCATATCATAAAGATTTTTCCTAAATCAGATGCAAATGAGGCAAATAAAAAAGATTTTGTAACATTCTTGTAGAGGCTTTTAAACCTAAAACAAGGTGTGCTAATCTTGTTCAGTATGGGTGAGACATAAACATGTTGAAGTTTTTTTTGAAGAAAAGCAATTCATTAATCCAATCAAGCTTGAAATGCATGTAATGAGAAGACGATTAGAGGAATTTTTCAAAGTCGAACATGTGCATGTAGCTACATGAGGAGAGAGTTTCCGAGAGAACACTACAATGGGGATGGGAGGAGTATTGAATGAGGAAGCCAAAGCCGAACCATGCAGAAACCAATCGTTCCAGAATCAAAATCCCAATAAGTTATGTAGAGTTAGAATATTGAAAATAAGTTAAAATGTCCCAAGCTATTTGTCTGGGTGGTTGGGCCTCTCACCTCTTGAGGCGAAGGTGAGGTTCAATCCCCACCGGCACCATGTTAGGGACATGTTTATCTCGGAAATTTGTACCTTGTGGCTGATGTGCCACCGTTTGTCTTGCCCCACGGTAGATGTGATGGAGTTAGAGATACAAAAGCCTTTTAAGTTGGGGCACCTCACTCTACACAACATATTCAAACTCCACAAGAAGGTCAGTGTCAAACGTATGCCTTGAAAAGGAATCGCTTGACCACACAAACAACTGACCATTCCAGATTCAAAATCCCAATAAGATATGCAAAGTCAGCATATTGAAAATAAGTTAAAACATACAAAACATACATATGTTTGGTAAAGCTTTGGCCTCTTGAGGCAGAGGTCCAGAGTTCAATTCCCAGGTTGATATGTAATGGCTCTAGCCAATTTAAACCAGTTGTAACCTATTTTAACCCTTTCTTTGTGGGATATGGGGGTCTCACAAGTACTATACCCATTCACTTGTATAGTTGTACTTTCAAAGTTAAAGCTGGGGGAGTAGGCTCCTATCGAACCTCCTTTGAAAAAAAAAAAGAAAAGGAACCAGTTTAAATGCTTTATAGACACATGACTGCATGGGTATATTTCACCTTGTCCATGGAAATTGAATTCGTATCATTATGATTAGCTCTAGTTATGTAAACGTAACCAAGCCACCAAGGAATCAAACAAATGATGAATGAACTAGTTGGATCAACTAGGAATAAGTTAGTTCAAACTTAATTACTATATTCTCCATTGCTGATGTTAGTCTAGTTTGAGTTCCTATGTGTTGTTTATGGCTAAGTCCATCAACATAGGAATAATCGATAAGTTTCAAGTTGAGTGAATTATAGACCATAATACATTGTCATAATGGTCAATGATTTCCAAACCCATTTTTTACTATACACGGTTTAAGACATTGAAGGAATTCTTGGAGTTTCATGATGCATGAAGATCATGAAAAATATCGTTTAAGACACAGAAATATAAATTGAGTTCATTTTTACCCAGCAAAAGAGGACTTACTCCCAAAGAGAGGAGTTCTTCATAAGTTGAAAACGTATAGACCATGGCATATTTTTAAGGTTCCTAGCTCAGACATGAGTTAGGGGATAAGATACAAAGTTGAATTCATTGAGAAAATCAAAATGTACCTCAAGGGAATTAACACATTTCTAGACCAAGGTGATCCTAAGTTTATACAATCCAAAATGCTAAATCTGCCATATCTAGCTACAAGGGGTAGTGGGAAAAAATACAAAACCGAATTTAAGAAAACAATTGTGGCATTATTTGAAGCTTTCTCTCCACATTTGGGACACCGAGAATATACATGCTTCCAAATAATTTTTCCCAAGACCCCAAAATCATAGTGCACCATCAATTAATTGGTAATGGTTTTACTAATTAAGTTTCATGTTTTAGTTAGGTTCACATTCCCTTAAAATAAATAAGTACGTATGTATGTATGTATGCATGCATGCATGTGTTATCACAATTTTGCCTCTACTCTTTGATTTATAATGAAAGAAAATCCAAATGCCTTAACCTTTGAGAAGGTGGTCTCTGTTTTGCTACAAGAAGATCAATCTCGACAAAATAGGTCAATTATGCATGTTGCATATCAATATTTCTTAGTTATAAAAAAAAGGCAAAGGCAAATGGATCTAATCTACTAGTAAGGACAAATCTATTACTATTTTTGGTCAAAGAAGGAAGACCAAGATGGCAAAAAAACAAAAAAGCAAAAATAGTTATGCAACTGTTATAAGGCAAATGATCTTCATTTGAGCCTTCTCCTATAGGGAATATTATCACATGTGCTAAAAATTCCTCTCATCCTATCATGTGAGTTGGAAAGATCATTTTAACTATTGTTGATGGTAGTTCTTTCACATTGTCTGATGTCTTATATGTGGCATGGATCAAGAAAATTATTTTTAGAACTAGCCAAGATTGTCTTGGTTTTCAAATTTTTTGATGACAAATGTAGAATTCATGATCTCTCGAATTGTGATGTTATCATTACTTCAAGCATTCTATGTCATGGGTTGTATACGCTCATAGATTATGCAAAGTCTGAGAATGATTCAACATGTATGGTTCATGATCCTCAAGCTATTTCGGATGCAAAGTTTTGGTACACACACTTTGTTCATCTAAAATTTTCTAGTTTACTTCACCCACTAAAACATGAAATGGTTTTCTCTCTATGCAAACTTGATGCGCCCTCTAAACATGTCTGTGAACATTGTATTTTGGGTAAAAATGAAGTATTTCAATGGTGATGCACCACGGTGGACTCTCCTTCTTAAGAGCTCCACGATGATACCCTCACAGTAGAAAATTGAGCTCTAGATGCTGCACAAAGTACTCGACACAGGCCTACAAAATACACAGAAAAACACAGTATGCAGAGAGGTTGAACACAAATTTCTTAGGTGTTACAAATTTGGTCAAACTTATAGTCTATGGCTAACCAGGACACTATATGTTTTATTAAAGGACCTATACAAACATGTTCGGTGGCCATTTGGCCTTTCACATGGTCATTAATGATAACAATCTCCCACTAAAGGCCAATACGACTAAAGTGAATATGCAACAAAAATAAAGAATGATAAAGAATACATGAGTGTAAGTATACAAACTATACCTCCCACTTGATGAGCATTTTATGTAGTATACAAGTAATTGTGTAAGATCATGAATCACGTAACACCCATCAAGTGACAACAATGTTGAAAGCTATCTTTTTGCAATGCTTTCGTCAAAGCATCTGGAGTATTATCTCAAGTATGAACTTTATCGAGAATAATAAGCTCAGTGGCTACATAGTCTCTAATGAAGTGATGCCTCACCTCCATGTGCTTGGTCTTTGCATGATAGACCAGATTCTTAGTCAACGCAATGGCACTCTGACTGTCATTGAGCAAACAATGTACATGCCAAGGTAGACCCATATCACAAGTAAGACGAGAAAGCCACAATGCTTCTTTAAATGCCTCACTTGCTACAACATACTTTGCTACTGTAGTGGAAATAGATGTATATTCTTGAAGATGACATCTCCAAGAGATAGAACCTCTAGCAAAAATGAAAAATATACCCTGATGTAGACTTATGATTGTCTACACAACAAGCATAATCAGAATCTGTGTAACCAATAATGGATGCCTTCCCTCTACCCTCTTGACCACTTCACAATGCTTCTTGCTAGGATTAGACATATATCTACTCACAGGTCCCACTGCAAATGCAATGTCTGGTCTCATAGAATTTTGCTCATGAATTCCTTTTCCTCATCTGATTCGGGGCAATCATCCTTGCTCAATTTCACATATATGGATAAAGGTGTACTCAATGCCTTTCCACCCTACATATTGAACATGTGAAGTACTTTGGATATGGACTCACTTTGAGACAAGTATATGCATTTTTTACTCCTATCACGAGTAATGTGCATGCCAAGAATATGTTTGGCATCCCCCAAATCCTTCATATCAAATGTCTCACTCAACTTCTTTTTGAGAATTGACAAGTCATAACAGTACTTCCCAACAATCAACATATCATCGACATAAAGTATCGATCATATCAAGCTGCCTAAGCATCTCTTTGTGCCGAGACAATGATCCTAATTGCTTGAAGAATAGCCTTGAGACTTCATAAAAACTTCAAACTTTGGTGACATTATCTGCGGGATTGTTTAAGTCCATATAAGCCCTTCTTCAGCTTACAAATTAGACTTTCTTTGCTAAGAACTACATTAACCTTTGTTTGTTCCATATAGATATCACCTGTAAGATCTCCATACAAGAAAGTAGTTTTCACATCCATTTGGACTATCTCTAAGTCCTCCATTGCAATGAATCCAAGAAACATCAGTAGGATAGTCATCTTGACCATTAGAGAGAAGATTTCCTCGAAATCAACACCATGTTATTGCTTAAAACCCTTTGCAACAAGTCATGCTTTATACTTTGGAGAAGCATTGTCTGATGTGAATTTTAGCTTATATATCCATTTACATGGTAAAGGTTTCTTGCCCTTTGGCAAAGGTACTAAATCCCAAGTACCATTCTTGTGAATAGAATCCAACTCCCTCTTCATGGCACGCTCCCACTTGACATGATCCTCTGTCTGCATAGCCTCTTTGTAGCACGAAGGCTCACCAGCATCTGTTAGCATAACAAACTCAAACTTGGATAATATTGTTGATCAAATATTTTTTCTTCAATAATAATGTGAGTGGGAGTGCTAAATAAGGAAAACCTTTTACAAAATTTCTATAAAAATTGTTGGATCTACATGAATGCCTTGACTAGAAACAATATGGCCTAAATACTCTAATTCTTTTTGGAATAAATAACTCTTTTTAGGATTAGCATAAAGTTTTTTTTGCATAACAAATTAGAAATGGTTGCTAAATTATTTCATGGTCATTGTCATTCTCACAATACACAAGTATATCATCCAAGAAAACAAGAACAAAGGCTTGGTAATCAAGAAAAATATTATTCATCAGATGTCCAAATGTAGTAGGTGCATTGGTGATTCCAAAAGGCATTACCATGAATTCAAAGTGACCAATCTGAGTTCTAAAGGTAGTCTTGTAAATGTCATTTTGCGTCATTCGATTTGATGATACCCATATTCAAGATCAATTTTGCTAAAGACACGTGATCCATGAAGTTTATCTAGCAAACCATCTATTCTAGGAATAGGATATCTATTTTTAATTATGAGCTTATTGAGCACTCTATAGTCAATGCACATCCTATAATTCTTGTTCTTCTTCTCCACTAAGAGAATAGGTGCTCCAAAGGGAGAAGAAATGGGTCTTATAAGTCCTTTGTGAAGTAAATCCTTAACTTGATTAGCTATTTCTTGTTGATGTAAAGGTCTGTGTCTATAAGGTGCTTTATGGGGAGGAGAACTACCAGGAATTAAGTCTATACTATGGTCAAGTGATCCCTTGGAAGGTGTAGTTTAGAAGGAATCACCCATTAAACAATCCTTATAGGAATCCATAAATGATTTATGTGCATTAGGAAGTGTATGTGTGTAATCAACTATGTTATTGACAAAAATAATACATAAGTTGTAGCCTTTTCTAAATGCACGTTTTACTTGAGTATGACTAATTAATGGAAATGGTTGGAAGGCATGCATTGTCGACAAAGAAATGTCTTCATTGTTAAACTTTAAACTCATTGTGTGTGTATGATTATCAATGCATGGATTATAATGGTGATGAAAAGGCATACCAAGTATAACATCATAGGACTGCAAAGGAGCAATCAAGGATGTGTGTTCATCTATGTATGAACCTAAACAAATCTAAATGTTATGCACTTCACTTGTAACATTATATCTATTTCCTTGAAATGCAGCCTTAACTTTATACATAGAAGAAAGTGGGTTTAGTTGGAGATCTTGCACTAGGGTATGAGAAATAAAAATCATGTGAATACCATCATCATGTAAAATATTACGAACTTTACCATTAATAGTACCTTGCATGCAAAGTAAATAATGAATAGAAATTGTGTTATCCAACGTACGTAGATCTTTTTTGAGTGCTTTTTCTATTAATCAAGTTGATTGCCTTCAAGAACCACCTCCGTGTTATGTACTTAAGCTCCAAGAGGCTTCATGTTGGCTATGGGGGACCCTTGTCCCACACACACATGGAGTGGTCTCTTGAGTCTTTAGATCAATGTCTGACACATGGTAGTGTGTATAGGACTAGGATGCAAGTCATGATAGATGACTCTACCACTCACAACTTCATAAACTATGCTCTAGTCAAGAAGCTAAAGATTCCCCAACAACCTAGTGCACATAAATACATAGTATCTATGATGCAAGGGGAGTACAAGAAGATATGGGATACTACGATATCCAATTTGAAAGCTAAGATACAAGATTATACTAGCCATGTAGAGTTCCAAATCATGAATATGGAGAGGATAGACCTTGTTCTAGGAAGACAGTGGCTATAGGGGTTGGGAGGCACACTTAATGCAATTACCAAAACAAAACTCTTGAATTTATAAATAATGGAGGTAAACTTTGCATACAAGGAGAGAGAGAGAGAGAGATGTACCTAGTGCACCTCTCATCTTATCTTTAGAATTGTATGGTCTTTGTCGTTTTGAACACGTAGAGGAGATCTTTTTGTTTTATAGTTAGGATCTTGATCATTGTATAAATATTTCATCGTATGTATATGTTCATGCTAGAAATGTAACTATAGGCAAGACTTTCTATGATTCTTTCTTGCAAGAGTGTGTTGTTAAAGGTTTTAAGGATCTTATGTTTGAATTTAGAGATGTTTTGACTTATCTAGAGGGCTACCACTTGAGAGAGGGCACATTGACCATGCTATTGAGGTAGTTACTAACACTAACCCTATATGTAAGCCACCATATGGGTTTAGTGCTTCTCAGCATGAGGAGGTAGAGAGGAAACTACAAGATTATCTAGATAATCTCTTCATTAGACCTAGTACCTCACCTCGGGCATCTCCAATCCTCCTCATTAAGAAGAAAGATGGTTCTATGAGACTTTACATAGATTATAGGGAACTGAACAAGGTAACTATCAAAAATAGGTTTCCATTGCCTAGGTTGGAAGACATATTTGATCAGCTACATCAAGCTAGGTATTTTACCAAGCTTGATCTTAGGTCATGATATCATCAGATTAGAATTAGGGCAGAGGATGTCCCTAAAGTTGCCTTTAGGACTAGATATGGGCACTATGAGTTCTTGGTGATGCCTTTTGGTCTCATCGATGCTCCTGAGACTTTCATGAAGCTCATGAAGAATGTATTATGGCCATATCTAGGGTAGTTTGTAGTAGAATTTCTAGATGATATTATGATCTATAAAATCGGTGTCGTAGAAGACCTCAAAATATTTTGAAGACTTATCCCTTTAGGGTCACTTGTTTTTGTCAGATCGAAGTTTCGGAGCCATCTCGACCTCTGTTTTGAGACTGCAAGGTGGGGCCCACAGAAAACTTGGTCAGTTTCAAAAATTGTAACTTGCATCATGTTTGACAACACTCGTATATTCTAGATGCAGAATTTCAAGCGATTATGTGTAATGTTGATACACAAAAACTGTGTTTTTCCGAGGTCGAACTGTCACATCATAGTGCAACAGTGTTCAAGCAGAACTGCTACTTTTAGTGTTTTGCAGTGTTGTGAATTGCTGCAGAAATGGCAAACATAGATGGAATGAGTCAGCTTATGAGTGATAAGTTGGACAAGAACAACTTCCATGCTTGGAGATTCAGAATGAAGAATTTCCTAATGGGAAAAGGCTACTGGAAGTACATCGAAGGAGAGAACGAAAATGCTCCACAGTTACCAGAGAGGAATTAGACTGCATAACAGTTAAGAGCATATGAGGAATGGAATCAAGGAGCACCAAAGGTAATGTATTGGCTATTTTTTAGCATATAGGATAGCATGATTGGGCACATACAGGATGCCAAGACTCCAAAAGAGGCTTGGAATAGTTTGGTCACATTGTACGAGACCAATACGAAGGCACGAAAATTGCAACTCAAGAATGAGCTACATACATTGGAGAAAAAGAGCATGTCAATAAGTGACTACACTCTAAAATCAAGAGAATATTGTGAGTCACTTGCATCTATTGGCGTGAATGTAGATGATGATGATAAGGTGGAAGTGTGCCTTCGTGGTTTAGGAGTTACATATAAGCAGTTCAGAACTTCTATACAGACCAGGAAAAATATTCCAAATTTTGATGATCTGGTATCTATGCTGATTATTGAAGAAAAGAATCTTGGCGAGGATTCAAACTCCCAAGGAAAATCTAGTTCTGAGTAGGTATTCTACTCTGGCAGAGGAAGAGGCAGAGGTAGAGGTTTTGGAAGTGGAAGAGGAAACAATAACCAAGACCAAAGTCAACAACAAAATCATGCAAAAGGAAGAGGACAGTTTCAAGGTAGCGGGAGCCAAAGATGCCGTAGAAATTTCCAAAGAAATTATTCAGGTAATGATAGTAAAGGATGTTGGAATTGTGGTAAACTTGGACACTTTGGACGTGATTGTAGGTTGAAGAATCAAAATAACAAAAGGTAGCAAAACAATTATGCATCCACAAGTGTAGATGATTCTGAGAAGCTGTTCATGGTTCAACATCACATGATGAATACGATGCCTGCTGGTGTTTCAAATTCGAATGATAATGTCTGGTATGTTGATTCAGATGCTTCAAATCACATGACCAATCATGCAATATGGTTTAGTACTTTGCAAAATTGCCACTTCCTAGATATGTTGAAATAGGTGATGACACATCACACCCTATCGAGCATACAGGAAATATAGCACTCTCTATGGAAGATGGGAAGGTAAAACACCTTGCTGATGTGTTGCATGTTCCAAATATAACAAAGAATCTAGTTTCTGTTGGACAAATGGTTGGGATTACAAGTCAGGTTCAATGTTGATGGGTTATACGTAGAGGAATACAAACGGGATGGAAGATTGATTGCCAAAGGAAACAAAGTGGGTAGAATGTTCACCTTAAATGTGAAAACTCCTAAAATGAACGCAACCATGTTTGCAAAAGGTGCAAGAGTTATTCTTGATATAGAGATCTAGCACAAACGGATTGGACATGCAAATTTGTAAAGGCTGAAATTGATGCAGTCAAAGGAGATTGTCCATGGACTACCAAATTTCAAGGTTGCAAAGATGCAAAAGGTATGTGCAACATGTCAATTTGGAAACAATCAAGATCATCATTTCTGCATGACAAGCATGTTAGTGAGAAATGCTAGAAATAGTACATATAGATGTTTGGGGTCTCGGAAAGACCACATCTATGGGTGGTTGCAGGCTTTATGTTACTTTTATTGATGACCATACATGAAAAGTGTGAGTCTATTTCATGAAAGAGAAGAGTGAGGTATTCACTCACTTTCAGAATTTTAAAGCTATGGTAGAAAAGCAGACAAGGAATTATATTCAGACATTAAGATCTGATGGAGGAGGTGAATACATCTCAAATGAGTTTTGCAATTTTCTAAAAATTCATGGAATTCGACGTCAATTTTTGTGCAGGTACACACCACAATAGAATGGCGTTGTTGAACACAAAAATAGACATATTGCAGAAATAGCAAGAGCCTTGATGGCTAAGAAGAATATGCCTCATTGTTATAGAAGCTATGCATACGGCTGTATGTATCATGAATAGAACTCCAACTGCTGTTGTACATCAAGTTACACTTGAAGAGAAGTTCACAAGTAAAAAGCCAAACTTATCACATATGAAAGTTTTTGGTTGTCTTGCATATGTACATGTTCTAGCTGAGTTGAGGATGAAGCTTGATCCAAAAGCATAAAAATGTTTCTTCATTGGATACTCCCTTGAGCAAAAGGGATATACATGTTATAACCCACTCACACGACAGGTGAAGGTGAGCAGAGATGTGGTATTTGATGAAATGTCAAGCTTCTATGCAGATGCCAAAGAAGGACTGAATCTTGAACCAAATGACAAAGAAAATGCTAAAAAATCAAGTGCAAAATCTCAAGCTTTGAGTGGACTGGATGCATCACCAAGCAATAGTTCCAACTCAAATCCATGGAGTGGAAGATTGCGTGGAAATTTCAGTCCAACAAATTCATCAAATACATCCAAGAAAGGTAAAGAAAAGGTTTCTGCTGTTCATAAAACATGTGCAGGTTTTGAAGACGCGGATGGAGATGCAAGCAGTTCAAAAAAGAGTCTTGATGAGGAACTTGGATTGCCCTCTATGAAGACTCCAGGAGTAAGAAAGGCACATGCAAATGATACAAGGAGAAGTGAACTAGGACCAAGAAGATTTGGGAGGATACGAAATTCAGTGCAATGATTGACATATGATAGTTACATGGCTCACCATTGTGCCTACATGACAGAGGTAATATAAGATGCTGAACCTTCTTGTTTTGAAGATACAATTGGAAATGCAGATTGGGAAAAAGCTATGGATGAAAAGATGGCTGCACTTTATGGAAACGATACATGGAAGTTGGTTCCATCGCCACAAGGAAAGAAACCCATAGGCTGCAAGTGGGTTTACAAGGTGAAGCACAATGTTGATGGTAGCATAAGCAGGTATAAAGCACGTTTGGTAGCAAAAGGATATGCACAAACTTATGGCATTGATTATGAGGAAACATTCAGCCATGTAGCTAAAATGTCTACTGTTAGAACACTTGTTGCATTAGCTAAAGCAAAAGGATGGACTTTGCATCAGATGGATGTGAAGAATGCTTTCTTACATGGTGAGTTATAGGAAGAAGTTTACATGGACTAGCCACAAGGATATGAAGATTCAAAGCATCCAGAATATGTTTGCAGGCTGCAAAAGGCTTTGTATGGGCTAAAGCAAGCTCCTCATGCATGGCATGCAAGGATTGTTGATTACTTAACCACCATTGGGTTTTCTATGTGTGATGCAGATCATTCACTATATGCAAGGAAGGGTGATGATGGCATCACGATTGTGGCTATTTATGTTGATGACTTGATTGTAGGTGGTGACAATGAAGAAAGCATCAAAGAGGTAAAGCAACTTCTTATGCAGGAATTTGACATGAAAGATCTTGGTGTGCTGTGCTATTTCTTGGGCATTGAGTTTATACATACAGAAACAGGTACATGGATGTCACAAACGCAATATGCCTTGAATATGCTGCAAAAGTATGGTATGGCTGATTGTAAGCCAATTTCTATGCCATTAGATCAGAATTTGAAGTTAGATACTACATCAGGTGAAGCATTGGAAAATGCTACTATGTACAAGAAAATTGTGGGAAGTTTGATACATCTCACAATTACGAGGCCTGATCTTAGCTACACTGTTAGACTTGAAAGTCAATTTATGCAGGTTCCCAGGAAGCCACATTTGGATGCTCTGAGGCGCACTCTACGATATGTGAGTGCTACTTTGGATTATGCATTGTTTTATGAAGTTGGTGTAGATTTGCAGGTTCATGGATACACCGATGCAGATTGGGCTGGTAGCATTCTAGATAGAAGATCTACTAGTGGCTTTCTATTCTCACTTGGGAGTGCAGCTATTACATGGAGTAGCAAGAAGCAACCCACTGTTGCTCTGTCGAGTACAGAGGCTGAGTATAGAGGTGCTACAATGGTAGCATGTGAGATATCATGGTTGGAGATGCTACTTGCAGATTTAGGTGTGGAAGTTCAAAAGCTTATCACTATCTATTGTGATAATCTTAGCAGTATATAGTTAGCACGGAACCCTATTTTTCATGCTAGAACAAAGCATATCAAGGTACATTATCACTTCATCAGAGAGAAGGTATTATTAGGTGATATTGATCTTGCATATGTGAGAATAGATGAGGAGGTTGCTGATATTTTCACTAAAGCACTTGGAGTAGATAAGCTGAAGAAGTTTCGGAAGATGCTTGGATTAGTGGACATGACATCATGATCTATCAAATGGCAACATGATTATTGCTTCTCGCATTTTATGTCATGGGTTGTATAAGCTCATAGACTATGAAAAATCTATGAATGATTCAGCATGTGCAGTACATGATTCTCAAGTTGTGTCAGATGCAAAGCTTTGGCATGCACACTTTGGTCATCTAAATTTTGCTAGTTTGCTATGCCTGTAGAAATTTGAAATGGTGTCCTCTTTGCCCAAACTTGAGGCACCCGGAAAACATGTTTGTGAAGGCTATATTTTGGGCAAAATGAAGCATTCCTCCTTTCTAAAATATGGTTAAATGTGAGCTACTCAGAAATCGTAGCTTGTTCATAATGATGTCTATGGTCCTATGCAGACACCCTCTTTTGGAAACTATCTTTACTTCGTGACTTTCATTGATGATTTTTCTAGGCATGCATGGGTATATCCATTGAAATCAAAGTCTGAAGTGTTCATGTGCTTCAAACAGTTTTTGGTTTTGGCTGAAAATCTATCAACATGTAAAATGGGCACCCTCCATTATGATCAGGGGGGAATATATGTCTTTTGACTTTAATGCATTTCTGGCTGAAAGTGGGATAAAAAATCAGTGTACAATGCCATATACACCTCAATAGAATGGATTTGCTGAATGGAAGAACAGGTCACTCATGGAGATGGTGAGGTGTATGGTCAAGAGTCACGCTTTACCACATAGTTTCTGGCTTGAGGCTATCACATGTGCAACATATGTACTTAACAGGTGTCCCACTAAAGTACTGTAGTCTATCACTCCATATGAGGCTTGGCATGGTCGCAATCCATCTGTTGCTCATCTACGTGTTTTTGGTTTTTTGGCATATGCATTAGTGCCTGAACAACATCATAGGAAATTGGATGATAAAGCAATAAAATGTATTTTTGTTGGGTACAATTCTTAAAGAAAAGGTTGTCATCTGTATCATCCACAGAATAAACACATTTTGGTTAGCCGTGATGTTGTTTTTGTGGAAGATGCTATTCAGCCTTTACTTTCATGTATGATAGACACATCTGTTAGCTCCAAAGACATGTATGATACTTTGATGCCTCTTTTCACAGGTGGATAGTCTAGTGTTGGTCCTAATGAGGCAACTTCTCAGCCTTTACAAGTTTCATGTGATGATGTAGATCATTCTATTTTTTATGCAGATTTACATGATGCACTTGTTGATGAGAGAGCTCATATTGAGGAGGCAAAAACTATGCCAAAATGATTGGTGCAAACTTTGTATACCTATTTTGCATCAGATTGCTATGCTATGGATGCCTCTAGTCTCTATGATGAGACTGAGCCTGTTTTGTTTGATGAAGCACAAAATTCTGAACATTGGATGGCTGCAATGCAATGTGAATATGATGCTATCATGAAAAATGGTACCTGGTCTTTATGTGACTTGCCTCCTAGGAAGAAGGCCATTGGCACTAAGTGGGTATACAAGCTGAAGTGTAAACCTGATGGAACAATTAACAGGTATAAGGCTAGGCTTGTTGCAAAGGGTTACGTGTAGGAAAGAGGCATTGATTTTGATGAAACCTTTGCACCTACATGTTGAATGACTACTCTTCGTGGCATCTAAGCACTTGCAGATCATCATGGTTGGAATGTACATCAGTTGGACATTAAAACAACATTTCTAAATGGTGACTTGCATGAAGAAGTGTATGTTTTTCAGCCCCATGGCTTTGTGCAGAGAGGGCATGAAAAACAAGTGTGCAGGTTAAAGAAGGTATTATATGGTTTAAAGCAAGCACCACATGCTTGATATGAAAAGATACATGCCTATCTGATTGCACATGGTTTTGAGAATATTCCAACTGAAAGCACCTTATATGTCAAGAATGCTAATGATGTACTTCTGATCATTGTTGTGGATGTTGATGACATGTTGCTCACTGGTCCTCATGAGAAGCATATTACTGATTTGAAGGTTGATTTTCATGCATCATTTGAGATTTCTGATTTGGGGCATTGGCAAGTTGATGGCATAATAGGTTTGAGTCAAACGAAATATATTGACACATTATTGCAATGTTTTGGCCTTGAAGACTATAAACCTATTGTCACTCCTATGGAGATAGGTTTACGATTGAGTCTTCATGATGTTGGAGATGCATTTGATGTTGTTCTCTATCAGCAAGCTCTTGGATGCTTGATTTACTTATGCATTACTTGTCAGATATCCAGTTTTCTATCTCACAGATGAGCAGGTTTATGCATTTTGCCCAGGTGTCAAGCATTGGCAGGCGGTTAAGCACATCTTTCGCTAATTGAGTGGTACGGGCTGCTTGGGTTGTTTTATCCCAAGAGGAGATCACTATCGCCAGATTTGCATGATTTTTCTAACTTTGATTGGGTTGGTTTCTATGACACGTGTGTCGACTAGTGGTTTTCTCTTCATGCATATCTTAGCATAGCAAGAAGCAGCCTACCGTGTCCAATTCTGTTGCTCTAGCATAATGGTGAGAACCATGTTAAGAATCTCCACCTCCTTAATGTCAATTCGCGAAAGAGATAGGAGTGATATGAAGATCATGAATATGAGACGAAGTGAGAATGATGGTGAGAAGCATAAAGATGCACACACACACACATACACACACCCAACGAAGAGACAAGCAAGACACAATGGAAGGTAGGAAATCAACTCTATTGCTCAAGAACACTCTTACAAGCTCAAAATAGCTCTAAGCTCTTCTCTACTCAAACAAGCTAACCTCAAAAATGAGCTCTCTAGCTCTTTTTATAGATTATAGACTAGTTTTGACTGGTTTCACATCTAGTGACTTGCATAGTTTTAAAAAATAGGTTCTAGGTGCTATTTGAAAGGGTAAACGGTGTCTAAAAATAACCAAAATTGGTACGCTCATCCTACCTAAGCTCCTCAATCTCGAGAACTCCTGGGCTTGCACAAAATGGAGCTATAAATTACGAAAAGGGTTTTTCTATGTTACATATGGTACAAAAGTGATGAGAATCACTGTTGGAGGTTTTTGAAAAGTATTTTGAAATATATTTGTTTGAAAAAATGATTCGACTGGCTCCCTGCTACTTCATTATGCTCTATCTTTACATGCTTCCGCGTCTTCTATGCCTCTAGCTACTGCCAACACCCCCCTCCCTCTCGCTTCTGTCGTCCTCGACAGAACCTTGTTATGGGGTCTGTCAGATGTAATTCTGTAGGAGGTCCTAAGCGAGGGTGACCTCAAATATGCAAATTATGTCATAAGCTAAATCTAGATTGCCATGCTCAAAACCTGGGGTGTTTACATGTGGTGCCGAGTATATTTGACATGATGTAGATGGTCCATGCGTCGTAAGCGAGGGAGCCAGTGGCGAATCGTGGACATCATGTATCCAACTATTGGTGGTCCTATGGGTGGCCTGAAATAAGGGTAATTGAGCCAATCCTGGCATTGCTTGTTATTCTGTACTTTAATGGCAAATGCCTTCCAAGAGCGGCGATGTGGCATGGGTCCCTAGCATGGGTTGTACTTCAAATGGAGAGGGGCCTTGACCCAGGTGCTCATCATCTCTAGATATTCTTGTAATAAATCCTTGCGCCAATCTGGTTTATAGATTTCTCCTCGCTGCGCATCTAGTGGCAAGTCTTCCGGCTCAAATTGAGTTGTGTGGGAGGGCTTCTTGCCAATTTCTTTTTCTATGGCCAGCTGATATTCCGCCATTAACATAAAATAAGGCTTGTATTGTAGCTCATGCCCAGATATGTACCTGCGGGTGGCCAAGTGAGCAAAATAAGGAGACTGTAAAATTCTTTCTTCTATCATTGCCATTGAGTGTAACTTCGCCTCTACCCGTGTTGAGTGGGTTCTTCCAAGATCTTCAACCGCCTTCATCCATGCAGGAGTGGGAAGTTCAAAAGTCGCCTAGCCTTCGGTCGTGACTTGTCCGCCCTGGGATGGGTTGAGGTTCATATGCTTCTTCAAAAGTTTCCTCCACCGGAATAGTCACTGTTTCTTCCTATGCTGGTATTTCCGGTGGGGAATCTGGCCTGGGGGGTGCTTCATATACTGCTATTTGTGATTGAAGAGTTAATACCTGGGCCCGTAATGCGTTGAGTTCCTCGATGATGTCAAGAGATGGGTCCGCAGGAGCTGGTAGTCCTTGTGGTACAGGTGCTCTTAATTGCAATATCTTGTGTTCTTCTTTGAGCTTCTGGAACTCCTCGTTCATGTTGTTGTATTCGTCTAGCAATCTGACATGATCATCTAGTAACATTTTCATAGATTCTAAAGGAACATCTTTAAAGCAACTGGGGCTCAACGGTTGGTCTGGTTGGTCTAGGGCAGCTTCCAAATTTTCTCTGTTCAATTCCTGTAGACGTTGACTTTCTTCTTTACCTACTGCCAAGTGGCTTCTGAGCAGTCTCATGTTCCTAGTAATTGTTGTGTTGCGAATAGTCTATGCCCTTAACAAGTTGTCTATGTCAGTGATGGCCTCTTTTGTATTTTCTTCACTTTCTAGTTCCAGTTTGTGATAGGCCTCACGGAGCTCTTGGTATCTGGTGTTTAATGAGGCATTCTCGATCGACAAGGAATTTAGCTGCGACTGTAAATCGTTGGTTGTCTTCTGCAGCATCTGGTAATTGGTTCCAAGAGATGTAAATTCATCTCTTACTTGAGTCATGCAGGTGAACATTTGACGAAATGCGGTGTCTACAGTGGGTGATAATATTAATGGTGTGCTAAATGAAGATGCGGTGGGTGTGGGTGTTGATGCAGGGGGTAAGGGAAATGGGGAGGGAAATGTGGATGCAGTGGTGATTGTGAAAAACATTGGGGTGCCTAATATGGTGGTATCATGAAGGAAGTGAGCGGTGGTGCAGTGGGCGTTGATATATCCATGTCACTGGATGTGGTATCAAGTGCGGTGACCGTGAATAGTGGGGTGACAGTGGGTGTGTGCGTGGGTGTAAATACAGGATTTACAAAAGTGGGAGAATAATTTACTGAGGGGTTCTCTAGGACTACTTGGTGGAAAGGGGAAAGAGGAATTAGGGTGGGTCAGGGAGGTGAAACTGGGGAAAAAGTCAATGGAGGTGGACATGGAAATAGGTGTCTTGGAGGTGTGGGGAAGGACGGGAAGGATGGAGGGAGAATTGGAGTGAATGGAAAGGTGGATGTTCGAGGAGGTAAGATGGGCTGCATAGGTGTGGAAAGGGTTAGAGGAATGGATGCAACAAAGGCTTCTACTACCTCACTATCCAAAGATGTGGATGGTCTGGGAGAAGTAGGGTGTATGGGTGAGACTGGATGGATGGGAGGTGATAGAGGATCGGTTGGGGTGGTGGGTACTTCGGTCACAATGGTGGTATGTACAGTAGTGGTGCGAGGAGGGGAGTCAATCATGATTGTTTCTGTTGCCAAAGATTCGTCAGGGATGAGACGCGCTTCCCTGGCCTGTTCTGAAGATTGGCCATCTGTGGGTACACGAATGTATTGACCTAGCTTTGATAATAATCGTACTCTTCGGGGGTCAAATTGCGATAGTGGTTTTCTCTGCAAATATCTTAATGCTTCGTTAGATCCCACTGATTTAACAAGTTCCCTGAACCCTTTGATGTATACTTCTTCGAAACCGCCTGTGACGAGTTCCTGTTCTATGAGTGCTTGGCTCTCTTCCTCAGTTAACTTCTTACGTGCCCAAACTTTTTCCATGGTGTGATATAACTTCTTGATTGCCAAGGTGTATGCTGCTGCTTCAAATGTTTCGTCTTCGTGCGTGTTGGTGTCACCTTGGGTGTCGGTTTGTTGTCCTTGTTCATCTGTCTGTACATTTTCTTGGGAGTCATGAGTGCCCTGGTAGGCTTCATCATCGCCCTCGTCATCATCTATTTCGGTTCTTTCTTCTTTTGAACTGGATACTACTTGTTCTTGTTGTTGGTCCGGGGGAGTGGTCGGGTGGCTTGGTCGTTCATATTCTTGAGAGAAAATCTAGCCTTCAGAAAACTAAAATTCATTTGAGAAAGCATCCGGCATTTCAAAATCAAACGTTGTATCTATGGGTTCCACTTCTAGGTTAGGTATCGGAAAAGAGAACGCTTCCGCACCAATAGTGGTGGGAATTTCTGCTGCAGTGGTGGTAGGTCCCTGGACGGCGGTAGCCTGAGAAGTAACTGCACTGGTTGTGCCTTCTGTAATGACGGTTCGTGATAATTGTATGCGAATAGGTTGTACAGTTGGAGTGACTTCTGTAGGAGACTGTTCTGGAGAGGGTTGCGGTGATAGTGATTCCAAAACTTGTAGGCATGGAATGGTTCCTCTCATGTGCTTTCCTGCTCGTCCCTTGCTGGATTTCCTAGCTTTCTTGGCTGTCCCTTTAAATGCCTTCAACTCCTCACTTGTCATTGCACGCTCGATTGGCAAGTCATATACCAAACACATATATACAATTCTCGTAAGAGCCAACATCCATGAATCACTTTCTTCCTTTCCCATCTGTGTTGTGCTAAGTATAACTGATCAATCACCCAACTGGCCAAATCAATTGTTTGTGGCCCAGTACAAGCTAAATATAAGCCAAACGAAATGTGTTTGTGGGGCATGGTGAATCGATCCTGAGCGGGGAATGCGAAATGTTGCATACATATCCTTAAGGGTTTAGAGAGCTCAGGTGTGATCACTGAAATATATTCCTCGATGACATCTCCATGTTTCATTGGCTCTGGAACCAGCCTCTCTCGCTCTGTCGGAGTGTGTGTTCCATGTATCTTAATAGCAGCTCTAATCAAATCTTTTGTCAAATAAAACCTTTTGAATGGGGGGTCATTCACCAAGGATGGAAAAATGAATGTGCCTGGTAGATCCTTGTTCTCAGAAGCTATTAATGTGGTTACATAATAGTAGCATCGGTACAAATCTGGTTTAGGCAACAGATCACTAAAGTATTCAGTGAAGCCAGCTCTTGCCCACACATGCTTCAGGTCTTCTGTGTTCTATAGTGCTTCAAACTCTCTTGAGAAAAACTGGTACTTGCCCCATGTACGGGTATCAAAAGTCAAATTGGCCTCAGAAAGGAAATTTGCATCCGCCAATGGGCATGCTAACCCTTGGAACCAATGAGATTTGCGATGAATTTTTTCAATATATCCCCTAGGAGGATCGTCAATTGGCATAGCTCCTGGAAATCCCTGAAATTCTGGTGGTTGAGCCGTAGGATGCGGTTCAGCTAGTAATTCACCAATATTTGCCATGGGTACACTGGGGCCAACTTCAGATGGTCCTTCAGCCTGCATGATGAATGATGCGAGTGTGTAGAAGATCTGCTACAAAATATTAACACATTAGTATGGAAATTAATCATGATCCCATTAAAGTGAGACCGCAATCCCTTTCCATAACCGATGTGTAACCCGTGTAGCCGAGTGTTGTGATGTGGTTTATGGAATGATAGTTGCAAAACTAATGCAGGTCTCTAGACACCTACATGCTTCAGATGATGCATACATTTCTTGATGAGATGTTATTACAAGTGATGTTGGGTTATAGTGTGTGGATTTGTACAAGGTTCAGTCGTGAATGAGTTATTACAAGGGTAATGTTTAGTCGGAATGGGAGTAATGTCTTATCCTTGTCTGCTTTACTATTAATCTAGGCCAGTCCGTAGTAAGTGTGGAAGGATGGGCATTGCAGGGTGTTTTGCCCATGTGGCTGTTGATGCAGTCCACCTGACCGCTGATTGTCCCCATTTGACCGCTGATGGAAGATCGGGAGAAAATCTCCTGACAATCTTCTATCTGGCAATGATCCATCGCCAAGATCTCATGGGTTGACTTTGGAGGGAGCGTGCTTAGCCGAGGGATTTGGCCAACTATCTTCCGATCCTCCGTCGCCAGCATTTCATAGGGTCTAGGGTTACATACCTCAAGCTCCTTACGCTTCTTTGTCAATGTGAGTCTTCTAAGCATATCCTCGATGAGAGGTTCCTGATATAACTTGACTCTACAGCCACTAATGTAATTAGGCATTATGTCTCCTTCAAGGGTGGCTAATTGTACTGCTCCACTTGTCAAGAGTCTGTTAATGATCATAGGTCCACAACCTCGCTTTTCTAACTTCCGTGCGTGTTGTTTCAGCATATAAACTAGGACTAAATCTCCTTCTTTTAAGCCTTTGTCTTTCACATGCGCATCAAAATATGCTTTCTAGCGCTTCTTTGCTGCGTATATTCATGTTGCTGCTTTCAGCTTGGTGTCTCCTAATCATTCCAAGTCCATTATTCTTGCTGATAATTCATGGCCGGTCCACTGATGTTCTTGTGCAACCTTAAGGGTCAATATCAATAAGTCCAAAGGAATCACAGCATTCTGACCAAAAACCATCTGAAAGGGAGTTGCATTAAGTACGGTCTTATAGGCCACTCGATATGCCCAAACGGCATGGTGTAATTGTTTGTTCCAATCTGAACGTTTGTTGTTCACGAGTTTCGTCAGTACGTTACAAAGGATCTTGTTAGTACTTTCTGCTTGACCATTGGCCTGAGGATGATATGGTGTGGATTTCTTATGAATCACCATAAATTCCTGTAACAAATATTCAATGACCTGATTTAGAAAGTGAGTTCCTCGATCCCTCACTAACTCTATAGGCAGTCCATATCTTGTAAAGACATTTTCAAATAAGAATTTTGCAATCGTGTGTGCATCATTCTTTTTTGTGGCCTTTGCCTCTACCCATTTGGTAAGATAATCCGTTGCAACAATAATGTATTCGGCATGCGTACCTTTTGCAGGGGGGTTAATGGGTCCTACAAAGTGTTGACGACGCGACAAAGACTCAAACCTTGTCAAGCCTGTGGAATTCACTACGCCATTTGGAGTTGGCTAAGCTAGAGTGATATTAGAACACCTCTATAATCAGCAGTAGCTTAGCAAAGTTACTGTCACTCAAACATATAAGACTTGTGTTTTGAATTTACTGAAAATTCCACTAGAACTTCATCGGACTGTCACCGGACTGTCACCGTAATTACACCGGAATGTTACCGGAATCAATCGCAATTCAGTTTGTAATTACTTCAAGTATATAAGGAAGTGATGCATGAACTTCCTTCACTGAATGAACTCTTTCTTAAGTTTAAGGAAAAACTTCACCAGTTCAGAATGCTTTTCTCCGGTCAGACTTTGTACTGTGTGTACATATCCATTTCACCGAAATCTTTGATGAACTGATAGTAGAGATGTCTAGCTACAAGATAAGCTATCTCTCATACAAAGCTTTAATTTATTCTGCGAGATATACTTCGTTGTTCTACCGGAAAACACGTTTACTGAGAAAACTGTAACTGACCGAAAAATACGTTTACTGAGAAAGTGCCGGAAAAACACGTTTATTGAAAGAACTGTAACTGTTAACTGACTTTATACCGTAACATGAAAATACTCAGATTTCTTCCCACACAAAGAATGCACACAAGCTTCCACATGAACATGTGTTTTCTATTAGAGAAGATGTGTACAAAACTAGCTTGGCCTCTTCTTGCTCAAGCTATGGAAACTCTCCTATACTGAGTAGTTTCTCCTTACCATCTCTCTCAGATGAATACCTGACATTTCAGGTTTCTGTTATTCATCTTTACATACGCAATCTCTGGCGTCTTCTAGACCTATTCTTGATCTCTATATGCGCTCTATTCGCATTACGCACTCTTCTCATGCACGCCCTTGCTCGCTCCCCTCTCTTCTTTTTTTGTTCTCGTCTCTCTTTATATACAGTTTTGATCCGGTGTAACAAACTCTAACAAACTCTAATTCTGGAAGTTTCTACGCTGTACATTACAGTCGTGAATTTATCCCTTCACTAAGGCTTTGATTTTTCTGAATACTTTGATTCTGCTTCTCTTTATCTTTCTTTATCTTTATGTCTGTCTGTATGTCAAATTCGTGAGTGATTCTTCAACAACTCCCCCTCAATCACTAATTTGACTCTTCCTGTCTTTCATATATTTTTCTTTCTTTTATACCTACCATTTCTTTGAATCTGCTTGTCTTTGTTCCATCCAAACTCTTTGTCAAAATATCTGCAATCTGATCTTTTGTCGGAGTGTATACAATTTCTAGCTCCTTCTCCATCACCTTTTCCCTCAGGAAATGATTCTGAATCTCTATGTGCTTTGTTCTTGCATGAAATACTGGATTTGTTGCAAGATACAACGAGCTCATATTATCTCCATGTATGATAGGTATACCTTGATCAATACCCATGCTTTTGAACAAGGTCTGCATCCATATCACTTCTTTAGCTGCTTCTACAAGTCCTTTACATTCGACTTCTGTTGACGATAAAGCCACTGTGTGTTGTTTCTTCGAACACCAGCTCACTAGCTTATCTCCTAGGTATATCATATACCCATGTGTTGATCTTCTATCATCTTGACTTCCTGCCCAGTCTGAGTCACTGAATGCTCTCAACTTTATATCTGACGTAAAAGGATAATATAATCCTTCCTTTATAGTTCTTTTGATATATCTAAGAACTCTTTGTCCTGCAACCCAATGTTGATCCTTCGGACAATGCATGAACTATGAGAGAACTCCCACTGCATAACTAAGATCCGGTCTTGTTAGTGTAGCATAAATTAGGCTTCCCACTAACGACTGATACTTCCTCATATCTTTAAACTCTGCACCACTATATTTGCTGAGTTTATAATTTACTTCAAGCGGTGTTGAAGCTTCTCTGTAATTCTCCATATTAAACTTCTTCAGTAAGTTTAGGAGATACCTTTCTTGTGAAACATATACACCATGATCTGTGTATGTGATTTCCATTCCAAGAAAGTATGATAACTTTCCTAGATCACTGATCTTAAACTCCTTTTCAAGCAATCTCTTTACTTCTTTAATTCCTTCATATGAGGTACCTGTGATTATAATGTCATATACATAAATACAAATGTAGATCATACCTTCATCTGTTTTCTTGATGAGTAGACTTGCATCTGCCTTCGAACTTTGGTATCCAAGTTTATTTAGATATTTCACAAGTCTATAATTCCAAGCTCTTGGAGCTTGCTTCAATCCATAAAGTACTTTTCTTAATCTGCAAACAAAATTTGGGTATCTGGAACTTACAAACCCTTTAGGTTGTTCCATATAGACTTCATCTGATATATATCCATTCAGAAATGCATTCTTTATATCTAGCTGACTTAGCTTCCATCCTTTTGATGCTTCTATAGCAATCACTGTCCTTATGGTTGACATCTTTGCCACCGGACTAAACGTCTCATCATAATCTATGCCATGCGTCTGAGCATAGCCCTTGATAACCAGTGTAGCTTTGTATCTAGCTATCCTTACATCTGCAAGTTTCTTAACTTTGAAAACCCATTTACTTCCAATTACTTTCTTACCATTTGGTTTAGGAACAAGTTCCCATGTCTTGTTCTCTTCCAGTGCGCTGAACTCTTCTTCCATTGCTTCTTCCCATTGCTTCTTGCCTTTAGCTTCATCATAGTTCTGAGGTTCTTCATCATCTTTGACCATATATGCATAATTTTTCTGAGTTATATATGATGTATCATAAGAATACCTTTCTGGTTGTCTTCTAGTCTTGCTTGACCTTCTTGGTTCACATTCTTCATAAGTGTCTGAATACACTTCTTCATCAAGTATAGGAATTTCTTCATTCCTTCTTGTTAATCCGTTTCTAGACGTACTTGCTTGCATATAGTCTTCATCTCTATTCACCTGCACAATTGATTTCCCTTTCTCTTTTCTTCTTACCTCTTCTTCAAATTCTTCCGTTGTATGACTTTGATCTGCATACCAACTTTTCTGTTCATCAAATGTAACATCTCTGGAAACGGTAAACTGTTTTGTTAGAGGACTCCATAACCTGTAACCCATCTGCTTTTCATCATATCCAACGAATACATATTTCTCTGCTTTTGGTTCAAGCTTATGTCTGAGTTGTGATGGTACATAAGCATAAGCTACTGATCCAAACACTTTGCAATGATCCAGTGTTGGTTTCTTTCCCCACCAAGCTTCATAAGGGGTCATTCCATCTAAAGCTGACACGGTAATCTGTTTACCAAGTATGGACCTATATTTACAGCTTCAGCCCAAAGATAATTTGGACAATCTTTTTCTTTTAGCATAGCTCGTGCAAACTCAACTAGAGTTCGGTTCCTTCTTTCTGCTACACAATTTTGTTGTGGTGTATACCTGTAGGTTATTTCTCTCTTGATACCAGCATTCCAAAGATAATCATTGAACTCTCGGGAGAAGTATTCTCCCCCTCCATCAGACCTCAGTCTTTTAAGCTTTCGACCTGTGAGTCTTTCATCATATGCATGAAAATGCCTGAAAGCTCCAAATACTTCTGATTTCTCTTTCAAAACATAAAGAGTTATCCATCTTGTAGCATCATCAATGAATAAAACATAATACCTTGAGCCACTGATTAATCCTTCCTTTGTTGGACCCCATACATCTGTATGAATGAGCTCAAGTACTCCATCATGTTTGAATCCTTTCTTCTGGAAAGGTAACCTGTGAGCTTTTCCCATCTGACATGCTTCGCACTTATGAATCATATGTTGGTTCTGTACATTCGGTAATCCCAGTACTGACTGATTTGAAATCATAGCTTTAATTCCTTTTTCATTAAAATGACCTAATCTCTTATGCCAGAGATCAAGTTTTGTAATCACCTTTTCACCATGTGTGAGCAACGCTTGACCAATGTTCCCTTGTACTCTTAAAGTAAAGAGTCTACCTTCTTTCTTACTAGAGACGATCTGACGATATCCATTCTCGGGATCTTCTACAAATACTCCTTCATTTGTAAATCTGACTTGAAAACCTTTCTCAACTATCTGTCCCACACTAATCAAATTCTTAGGTATTGTCAGAACATACAAAACATTGGTTAGCAAATCTGCTCCACTCTTACATTTCACTTTTCCAATTGAATGTACACTATGTCTCGTATTGTCACCTGTTTGAACAGTATGACTAGAGCTACCTTTTTCCGATTCTGACATCAGTTCTATATTTCCTGACAAATGATTAGAACATCCAGAATCAATGTAAAATACCTTTAGATCTTTGCTATCTGATGTGCCGATTGAGTTCATCATCAATGATGAATGACTTTCATTTTGTGTGTCATTTGCGTAGTTGTTGTAGGTGGTGTAAGAGGACACCATTTCAGATTTCTGCAGGCGTAGCAAACTAGCAAAATTCAGATGACCAAAGCGTGCATGCCAAAGCCTTGCATCTGACATAGCCTGAGAATCATTTACAACACATGCCAAATCATTTTCAGATCTTTCATAGTCTATGAGCTTATACAGCCCACGACATAAAATGCCATAGCAATAATAACATCACCATTTGACAGATCATGAAATGTACATCTGTCATCAACAAATTTCACAACCAAGCCAATCTTGGCTAATGCAAAAACTGATAACAGATTCTTCTTGATCCCTGGCACAAATAAAGCATCTGACAAAGTGAAAGAACTACCATCAACAGTATTCAAAATGATCTTACCAACTCCCATAACAGGATAAGAGGAGTTGTTGGCGCATGTAACAGTATTCCATGTAGGGGCAGGCTCGAGTGAAGAGAAGAAACTGCAATGCGAGGTAATATGTTTGGTCGCCCCACTGTCAAAATACCAAACATCTGAGTCTACTGCAGACATGCACTGCTCATGAGAAGATGGGTCAAAACTGCAGACAGTAGTAAATGCCCATTCTTCTTCCTGCACAAGATTAGCAGACTCTGTTTTTGGTGTAGAGGCCTCTGCAACAACCATTCCAGCCTCTTTCTTCTTTGCCTCTTTAGCAGCCAGTTTTGGACAGTTCTTTATGATATGATCATTTCCTTTATAGTACTTACAAAACAATTTCTGCTTTTCTGATTTCATCTCATCTTTATCTTCCTTCTTCGAATATATAGAATTAGCAGATTTTTGCTTACTAGTTGAAGAGCTCCATTTTCCTTTCCCCTTCTGACTAGCCAAGAAAGCTTGATCTGCAACTTGCATAATGGACCTGTTCTACTTGGACAGATCTTCCTGCAACATAACATAGACTAACTCCTCAAATGATAAGGCATTCGGATTGCCTTTCATCATCAAACAAAGAGTAGAAGCACAACTCTGATATGAATCAGGAAGACCATTCAGAACAGTCTGCACAAGTGAGCTATCTGGTATAACCTCATCAGGAGAAATCAACTATTCCTTCAAATCTTTGATCTTCATTAGGAAACTGTCCATAGAATCACCATTCATATGCTCACTCTCCAACTGTTTTCAGAGGTAAGCAACACGAGCCTCATTCCTAGCTTGATACAATGTGGTAAGTGTATCCCAAGCATCCTTAGCTGTTCTGTAAGAGCGAATGTGAGGAATAATGGCACGTTTGACAGACAAAGCTATCAATGCATGTGCCTGGGCATCTCTGCCATCCCAACGAATCTGCTCTGCAGTAGGTGCAACAGAAACAGCAGCACGAACACGAATCTGTGGAATATCATCTTCGACACCATCTTCCTCAGCTCCAGCACCTGTATTTGCAGTACCTATAGTCAGAGGTGTAACAGGACGTCTTTCAACACCCTACACAATGTTCCACAATCCTTTTGCAACCAATACATGTCGCATCATATAAGCCCACAATGGGTAGTTGGTACCATCCAACTTATCCTCAACAGCCAACATACGGAATACATCACTGCTTTCAGCCATGGCCGGTGACTAAAATACCTTGATGCAAAAAATTGATTGTATCTCAAAAAGTTGAACAGAATTGCCCAGAGGAGTTCTGCTAGACTTGTAGCAGACTTCGAGACGCTTAAACTGGCGAACAGAAACTGGTATATACCTTTGGCACAAAAAGATGAAATAGCCTGCACAAGCGCTACGATAGTGCGTTTAGAGGCCGAAACGAGCTCAGATCGCGATTTCGGCACCACAGAGCGAAGATGTTTTGATCTCGGAAACATGCTGAATATGCTCACCAAAATTTGTGCGATTCTGAGACTGCAAACGGAGGAGTGTCGACGGTGCCCTAGATGAAGCGACCTGCTCTGATACCAATTGTTGGAGTTAGACGTCTGTTAAAGCACGCGAACAGCACAAGGAAGAAGAAGAAGCTTGGAGCACAACACACAATACTAACTGTATTACTAGAGAATGTACAAAGATAAGTAGCCCATTAGGGCAATAGGCGTATATACAAGCCGGGGGAAAAAAACCTCCTAAAGAGGGAAAAAAGTGCCCCGGCGGTCCTAGAGTGTTCACACACATCACTACCTAAATATATCAACTGTGCATGTCCATCCCCTCTATGGTATGAATTGTTTTCCGCCTCCACATGTCCTTGGATAGTTGTGCTCCATCCATGGTCGTAGTTGGCTTTGATACCAATGGTATGCTGTCGTTGATCTTCGATGATCCCCCTTATTTTTGCGAAGGCGAGAGCATAGGATTCATAATGGCTGATGAGGTTGTCATCAGCTAATAATTCCAAGAGGTCACATAGAGATGCTTGATAAATTCACCACCCAACCACATATCTCTCAGTATATATACCATTCTCTATTTCTCTATATAAGAAGTATACAAATGGCTTCTCACATGAGTACCACATGGTACTCATGTGAGAGCCCATCTAGATCCTAATAGAGGGTGGGTTCACACCCACTCCAATGTCTCTAATGTAGTGGATCACATAACAAACAACCATTCAATACTCTTTTTTCTTTGCCCCTTTTATAGCGAGTTTAGGACAACTCTTTATGACATGATCATTTCCCTTACAATATTTGAAAAAATATTTTTATTTTTCTACATTTACGTTTTCCCTTCTAAACAAAGTAGAAAGTTTTTGCAACACGCATAACTGACCTGTTCTGCCTTGATTGATCTTCCTCCAACAAAATAAAGAATTACTTCTCAAATGTTAAGGCATTTGGATTGCCTTTCATCATCAATCAAAGAACAGAAGAAAAACTCTGATATGAATCCGGAAGACCACTAAGAACAATCTACACAAGTGAACTATCTAGCAAGGCTTCATTAGTAGAAATCAACTACTCCTTCAAATATTTGATATTTGTCAAAAATCCATTCATATAATCTCCTTCATTCATATGCTCAGTCTCCAACTAATTTTGGAGGTGAGTAACACGAGCCTCATTTCTTTCGTACTATAAAGTTATAAGTGTATCCCGAACATCCTTTGTTATCTTATAGGAGTGAACGTGAGCGATAATGGCACATTTGATAGAAAAAGCTATCAATGCATGTGCTCGAGCATCCCTACCATCCCAACAAAGTTTCTCTATAGTAGGTGAAGCAAGAGTCACAACACAAATAGGATTTTGAAGATCATCATCTTGAACGCCATTTGCATCATCGTCAATAATTGTATTTGTAGGTATATTAGGATGTTTTTCAACACATTACACAATATTGCATGACCCTTTTGCTACCAATACATGATGCATCATATATGCCCACAATGGGTAATTAGTACCATCCAAATGATCCTCAACAACCAACATTTAGAATACATCATCGCTTTCATCCATGGCTGGTGACTAAAAACCCTGATGCAGAAAATTGATTGTATCTAAAAAAAAATCAATAGAAACGCCCTATTGAGTTATGCTAAACTTATGATAGACTTTGAGGCTTTTGTATTTTCAAACCAAAACTTGTATATATATTTGGCACAAAAGGACAAAATTGTTACACTTATGTGTTCCTCGAGTAGCTTTGATGTGACCCTTTTCCCTATACATGGGCACTTTTTACTCTAGTGTTGGCTAGAGGTTTTTTCCCCATGTTACCACATACATGAATCACTCATATGTGGTGGTACTTGTATTTAGGGATATTATTCAACTCTTACTTCAGTCCAGTTCATCGTCAATAGAGAGAGCTATTCCAGCCATCTGTCTTCTCTGTGTGTCTTGATGTGTTTGTGCTCCTTGAAGTGTGCTTCTTGTGTGTCTCTCGCACTTCACACACACACACACACACCCAACAGTGGTATCAGAGCAGGTTCAACTCCTTCTCAAGTTTTGGGTTTTTGCATTGCAGCCGCACACTTTTAACAATGCAAATCGACTTCGGAGCATAGAATAGTGAATTTTGACAGCCAAAAAACATTTCCACCAGTTGCACTATAGTTTTCCCACCATTTTGAAGCCATTCGTGCAATCAGAATCGACATCAAATTGACAGTTTGTGAGCTGAAATCTTAGCATTCATTTTAGCTTTTGTCGAAGTAAAGATTTTTTCATATTCTTGTTCTTTTGTGAAATGGTGGGCAACAATGACTTGTTTGGCATGCTTCAAGCTGAAGATAAGCTTGATGGGACCAACTATCCAATGCGGTCTTACATGATGAAGCATGTTCTTGTTGCAAAACAACTTTGGAACATAGTGGTAGATGTAGATTGAAGACCCATAGGTTCTTCTACTTCACAGTCTATTGTCACAGGTGGAACTTCTTCTTCAAGTACAATGGTTTCTCCTTCTCCACCTACACAAGAGCAGATTAGATGGGATGGAAAAGATGCTCAATCTCATGCATTGATTATGCTTTCTGTGAAGCGTCATATAGTTCCACACATTCGGTCATGTTCTACATCAAGACGGGCATGGGACACTCTTGCTTTTTTGTATGCTATGCATAATGAAGCACATGTTGCATACTTGAGGAAGCAAGTTGAGGATGTATGTATGGCTGAAAATGAGTCAGTGGATGTGTATGTGACATGCATCAAGGATTTGAAAGAGCAATTGACAAACATAGATGAGATTATTTAGGATGCATCACTCATTTCTACATTGTTGAAAGGATTACTAGAATCTTTTCAAAGCTTTGCCAGTACACTCCATTTGGTTGCAAAAAGGGAATCCTAATATGTATGCATTTGATGAGGTTGTGTCTCTTCTTTTGCAAGAAGAGCAATCCAGAGTGAATAGGAGTGGTTTGATTGAGGGAACGCAAGCACTTGCTATCTCACAAAAGGGAAAAAACAAGTATGGTTCAGCTTTGGGTTCATCAAAACCAAAGCCTCAACCTTCCTCTTCCACTCATTCATGCAAATATTGTCGAAAGGCTAGTCATACTATTGATGAGTGTAGAAAGTTTGCTAAGTGCAATGAAAAGAAGAAGGAATCTGGCATGTCTATTGTTGAAAATTCAGCAAATGCAAAGAATGATGAAGCTAACATGGCTCAAGATTTTTGGGCATGTGTTACATGTCATTATGATGCATCTTTGCATTCTAAATGTATGGTTGTGAGTGAGGATGATTCGGATTGGTTCTTTGATAGTGGTGTTTCAAAGCACATAACATCACGCAAAAGATTTTATGCATCTTTGAAAGATGCACCCAAAGGAGGACATGTGGTGTGTGCAAACAATGCCTCTTGTCCTATCATTAGAGTAGGAGAAATTGAGCTTACGGCTACAAATGGAGGTGTTGTTGTCTTGAAAGATGCATTGTATGTGCTCGGTATAAAAAAGAACTTGATTCTAGTTCCGTTGATTGCCAAAGCTAGACTTCATGTACACTTTGTTGATAATAAGTGCATGGTTCATGATTTCAGCAATGGTGATGTTATCATGATGTCCGGTACATTATGTAATGGTTTTTATCACATGGATACATACAAACGGGCTGCCTCGCATGCCTTAGTTGCTCATACTTCTTCCATGGCTGAAATGGAGCTTTGGCATGCTCATTTTGGTCACTTGAACTTCAATAGTTTGCTTTACTTGCAAAAGAAGGACATGATTATTGGTTTGCAAATAGTTGAGCCCATTGAAAAGCATGCATGTGAATGTTGCATTATTGGAAAAATGCATCGTGCTTCTTTTCCAAAAGATAGTCATACACACACTACAAGAAAATTGTAGCTTGTTCATAGTGATGTATGTGGTCCCGTCAAGACTCGTGGGAAGCATGTATATTTTGTTACCTTCATTGATGATGCTACTCTCCATACATGGATGTATCCTATGAAAGCAAAGAATGAGGTATTTTCTTGCTTCAAAGCATTTTTAGCTATCGCTGAAAATTTTTCTTTGCAAAAGCTTTTGACTCTACGCACGGATCACATGACTCGCACGGATCGTGGTGCTGAATACATATCACATGACTCTAATGCTTTCCTTCGTGAAATAGGTATTTCACACCAATGTACAATGCCATATACACCTCAGCAAAATGGTGTTGCTGAATGGAAAAATAGACACTTCTTGAAATGGCACGATGTATGGTTAAAGGAAAGCACCTTCCTGATAAGTTTTGGATGGAAGCAGTCATGTGTGCAAACTATGTGTTGAATCACTACCCTACAAAAGCATTGAGAGTCATCACTCCTTATGAGGCTTGGAATGGACATAAGCCTATGGTTAGTCATATTATGTGTTTGGTTGTTTGACATATTTTCTTGTGCCGTCACAACAACATCACAAACTTGATGACAAGGCAAAGAAATGTATATTTGTTGGTTATAGTGCTAAAAGTAAGGCATATCATTTGTACCATCCATTGACAAACACAATTATTGTGAGTCAAGTTGTGGTATTTGCTGAAAATTTAGTTTTTCCTCTACTTGAATGCAAAAAATAGCCAACAGTTAGCTGACAAGATGTGTTCAATACACTCATGCCTTTGTTCCAAAATGGTGTGTTTGACTATGGCCATATAGACCAGCCAACGGAGGCTCCAAAGGGCTAAAAAATTCCAGCAAAATAGAGTTGAAAATGTAGAGAATTCTTAGCCAAAAATTGTCGAAACTACTGGAAATTTCTAGCCACATATGGCTGAGCATTTGCATCAACATATGGCTGAAAATGAGCATGAATTCAGCCCACACATGATATACATGTTGATGATGTATTACATAATGAACACATGTCTATCAAGAGTGCACAAACCATGCCAAAGTGGCTGAAACAAACTTTGCATGATAAGAAATTGAGTGCACCTTGACTTGGTAGAACAAGATCAAGCTCTCACCATGCATCAAGTAATTTTTTGGATAATTCTTTTACTACAATAGCATGTAATGAAGAGCCACTTACTTTTGAAGATGCATGTGATGATCCACAATGGATGAATGCTATGCAATTAGAAATGGATTCCATACATAGGAATGGTACTTGGGAGTTATGTAAATTGCCAAAAGGAAAAAATGCCATTGGTACAAAGTGGGTGTACTAGATTAAGAGAAAGTCTGATGGTAGCATTGATCGCTACAAAACTAGATTGGTTGCCAAAGGATATGCATAAAAATATGGCATTGACTATGAGGAAACTTTTGCACACCTACTTCACTCATGACTACCATCCATACCGTGGTTGCATTGGCTACCCATCGAGGTTGGAAAGTATATCAGTTGGACATAGAAACGGCTTTCTTGAATGGTGATTTGCAAGAAGAGGTCTTACAGTGTTTGTTCTTTATGTTGATGACATGCTCTTGACTGGGTCATGTGATGCAAAACTTGACATTCTTATGGCTGATTTGCAGCATACTTTTGATGTCACTTATCTTGGTCTTTTGAGCTACTATCTTGGCATCCAATTTGTATCCGTTGAGGGGGGAATTGGTATGCATCAAGAAAAGTATGTTGAAAAAATACTTCAGCTTTTTGACTTTGAGGATTGCAAGCTAGTTTCCACACCAGTTGAGACCGGATTTAGATTCTCAGTTGAGGATTCCAGTGATGCATTTGGCACTTCTCATAATCAACAAGCTGTGGGATGTCTTATATATGCATGCAACACAAGGTCGGATATACAATATGCAGTTTTCTAGTTGACTCGATTCATGCATAGCCCTGGCACTAAGCATTAGAAAGTGGTGAAATGTGTGTTTAGATATCTCAAAGGCACTTTGAGCTTAGGTCTCTTTTATGGAAGAGATATTCAGCCATGCTTGCATGCGTTTACAAATAGTGATTGGGCTGGTTGTTATTGTTAGACATTGGTCTACAAAGACCATTCCATGTGTGTGTGGGACGAGGGCTAATTAGCCAAGGTCCTAAGCTCGGGGGTATATCCTAAGGTATTTGATGGTGGGGATGAGTGTTGCATGTTGGCCACATGGCGATACTAGAACATTCTAGTTTACTGCTATTTTAGATACAAGAGGATATAAATGGATGGGAGGAGAGTGGCACACACATCATTCGCATGTCTTCTTTGAGGAAAGCCTCACACTTGGTATCAGAGCAAGGTTTTTAGCTAATTTGGGGAGAGAACTCGTGTGGAGGAGAAGCATTCTCACATGCATTTCGTGGTTTTTTTTTTGGAAGAGGTGAAGGGAGTTCCGCGAGGAGGGGGCCGTTCTTCGGTGCTTCTGTTGTAGCAAAAGAGAGGAGGAGAACAGGGCAGCGCAGGTGCCTCTGGACCGCCCACGAAGAGAGAGAGAGAGAGAGAGAGAGAGAGAGAGAGAGAGAGAGAGAGAGAGGCTCACGCAACCACCCGCGAGCGCCTTTTTGGCTGCCCACGAGGAGAGAGGGAGAGACCCTTCTCTTCCTTGTTGTTGAGAGCCTTAAGGAAGAGCTCCTTTATAAAAAGGCGCCTATTGAGCTGTTGAACAGGACTTATGGGATTAATTGGCAGCTCCACGCGTGTTCATAGAGAAGAGAAGGCGAAAATTTTGAGAAGGCCATAGCTAAAGCTTCTTTAATCCTAGTTTTTGAGTACCAAGCTTCACCAAATTGGCCATAACTTGATCAATTCTTATCCAAATTTGGAGTTCTTGGGCTTGTTAGAAAGCCCTCTCAGAGATCTTTCCAGGCAATGGCTATAAACCATACTTTGGGTCCAGATATTGCCTGCAATAGAGGTTGGAAGTGGATTGTTCTTCACCAAGCATCATCAACGAAGCACTTCTTGAAGACATATTCGATCCACGAACCAAAGGAAGTCGATACTCTACTTTTTCCTTTTCAATTGGATACTTCAAGAATATCAAAAGAATTTGAGATAAGTATTTAGTCAATATTTGGTTGATTATTCTGTTGATTATGCATATTAGAAGTATTCTTGCATTATGTGTAGAATGATGTAAGTAGAGAAGTATGTTCGGTGCTTGAGCTTTTCTGGCACGTGGTAAGTATCGACAGGTATCAGCAGGTATCGACAAGAGAAATATATATATATTGATTGAGGGCCTGTAGAGACCAACAACATACTTGGAAAAGTTTTCAATTGCAAGTGTTCGTTGAGAAGATAAAATAGATCGTGCCTGTCGGCAATGATGGTTTGATTTTGTTGAATGCTTGACGCTTTTCAACATTATTTCGGATTTCAAAGTGACACCGTTAGGCTGCCGAAATTTCTAAAATATTAGCATGCATGTGCATTGAAGTTTAGGAAACATATTAAAGTTTCTTTCTTTTGACTTTTTATGTTAAGCAAAGGCTTTGATTGGTTCTTTTTCTGCTTGCCACTAGTATATGCGTTTGTTTAGTCTATTTAAAAAAAAAGAGAGAAAACCAAAAGAAAAATTACTTGCCTTTAGTCCTAGCATGGAGCCCGAACCATCATCACCTACTAGGACAGATACCCTTATGCCAGAACCTCTAGTTGATCCAATTCAAGCCATGAATAATAGAATTTCATTCTTAGAGAGTTTTCTTTAGGATATCTTGGAACACGGGCGTGGTTCCAAGAAACAAGAAGAGCCGCTCGATTCTGATTTGCCAGATATGGAGGTAGATGCTCTAGATAAGCATCAAACTTCAGAAGTTCCGAGAGATAGCGTCTTAGTTAGAGAAGCCAGATGGTAGCTTAAGGATCTTAAGCTGCCAAGATATCATGGCTCAACTAGCGCTAGGACTGCTGACGTGGTTGAGCAGTGGCTTAGCAAGTGGGAATAGTGTTTCTGCCTGTGTCATATCACTGATGATAGGCACAAGATTCAGCAGGCCACTTATAACCTTATGGATGTCGCACATAGGTGGTGGCATAAGATAGAGCAGGATAAGAAGGAGCCCACAACATGGGATCAATTTAAAATCCTATTTTATAATAATTTTGTACCACCTGATGAAAGGTCTAGAGCACTAGACACCTGGTTCTTCATTAGTCAGAAGAATCAATCAGTTTAGGAATACAAAGATAGGTATAGAGAGGTACTTCTTAAAGTACCTAATACCATTCCAGAATTTCTTCAAGTCCACAAGTTTATTTTGGGACTCAGAGAAACTATCCGACCTTTAGTAAGGAAGGAGTAATCTTTGGCACATGCCACAAAGATGGCCTTGGTTTATGAGGACGGCCACAGGAGCACAGGTTTCCAGAGCCAGAGATCCCCATGGACTAGGGTTAGCCGACCTTTCCATACTTCAACTCCTGGTTCGATCAGTGCACAACCTTCTAGGGAGGATAAATAGGTGCACATGATCCAGACAGTCTCAGGAGGAAAGAGAAAAGTGTCTGCTTTGGCTGAGAGGGAATATAACCGATCTATCCTTACCCCTCAGCAGAAAGAGAAGGCAATGAAAGAGGATTTGTGATATGGTTGCTTAAGGCAGCACTTGTATAAGGATTGTCCTAAAAAGAAAAAAATAGCAGCCACCATAGTCATAAATCCGACTCAGGCAGGGGGTGGGAGTGAGGATGAGTTTGGGGATTCCCCATCTCCATTATCATCTCCCATAGTGGCCATGACGGTCACTAAAAAGGTTCCGACTATGCCAGATGCTGTGCTTTCGCCAGTGGCACAGAAAGGATACCGGTTCCCAGATACTGAGCTTATTGTTATGAGAGGATTCGTGGCAAGACAGCCTATCAAGGTACTCTTTGACACAGGTTCGACTCATAATGTTATTAGTTCCGGATTAGTCAAGAGATTATGCTTAGATACGGTACAGTCAGATTATACTTATACTGTAGAGCTAGCCGATGGGAAGGGAACTGAAACTTGGGATAGACGAGTAGTCGATCTTCCTATTCAAATCCAGTCCTATGAGGACAGATTGGATTTTGAGATAGCGAGATTAGCTCGATTCAACATAGTTCTTAGTAAAAAGTGGCATGCGAGGAAGAAACCAGTCATTGATTTTGCTTCGCATGTGTATCAGTTTGAGCATGAGGGAAGGAGATTACTGATCCGTGGAGAACCAGATCTCCAAGAGCCGTGATTTGTGACTGCTACCAAGTTGCTCAAAATTGATTGTAAGTATATCTATTTTCTTTATTTCATGTATTTGTCGTATGTTGAGATGGATTCATGCAGTCATGGAGATTCAAGTTGGAATGCTCTAGCACTTTCAGCCAAAGTGAGAGCAGAATTCCAAGAGTTGTTTTTAAAGGAATTACCATAAAGTTTGCCTCCTTGCAGGAATATAGAGCATAGAATCGAATTGGTACCAGGAGCAAGTCCGACCGCTCGACCACCATTTCGAATGAGTTTGCAAGAGGAAAATGAAGTCCTCAAGGTCGTGGACGAGTATCTTCAAAAAGGGTTGATTAGACCCAGCTATTCACCCTTTGCCGCACCAGTTCTTCTTGTGAAGAAGAAGGATGGATCTTATAGGATGTGTCGATTGTCAAGCACTCAATAAGATTACTATTAAACATAGATATCCCATGCCCCGGATTGATGATCTTTTGGATGCTCTAGGTGGAGCCATTGTATTTAGTAAGATAGATTTAAAGAGTGGCTATCATCAGATTAGAGTAAAAGATCATGATGTACATAAGACAACTTTCAAGACCCATTTTGGTCATTATGAGTATTTGGTCATGCCCTTTCCAGCTACATTTATGATGTTAATGAATGATATCTTACGACCTTTCATAGGAAAGTATGTTGTTGATTTTGTGGATGATTTGCTAGTGTATAGTGGGATTGTGCATGAGCATGAAAATCATTTAAGATTTGTGTTGAATATTTTAAAAGAAAATCAACTGTATGTAAATCCGAAGAAGACACAATTGTTTCTTCCGAGGATAGAGTGTCTAGGGCATGTGATTTCAGTAGATGGGGTTCAGATGGATCCCAAGAAGGTATCAGTTATTTTAGCATGGCCTACTCCTCAAGATGAGGCACAGTTACGGTCATTCTTAGGACTTTCCAGTTTCTATCGGAAATTCATCTCTTCATATTCGTCGATAGCAGCACCTATGACGAACTTGGTTCAAGGCGAAATTCCATTTGCATGGAAGCAAGAACAGCAAGAGAGTTTTGATACTCTGAAACAAGCTATTTCAGAGGCTCCTATACTCAAAGTGGTGGATCCTCAGAAACCATTTGAGTTAGAAACGGATGCTAGCGGCATAGCCATACGAGCAGTCTTGAGTCAAGATGGCAGGCCAATAGCTTTTGAAAGTAAGAAGTTAAGTAGTGCACAACGTAATTGGCCGGTGCATGAACAAGAGTTGTATGCGGTGGTGCATGCACTTAAAGTTTGGAGACACTATCTTTATGGTGCGGACTTTAAGGTATTCACAGATCATCATACACTCAAGTATTTTTGTAGTCAGCCAGATCTTCGAGGTTGACAGGCTCGTTGGGCTGAGCTCATGCAGGAATTTCACACGAAAATCTTGTATAGAAGAGGCAAAGAGAATATAGTAGCTGATGCATTATCTCGTATAATGTATCAGATGAGCTTTACAATTTTAGAAAGCTCATCGCTTCAAGAAATTAAGGAAGCACATGTGGAAGATCCACAGTTGTCACAGATAGTTAGAGCCATTACTGATGACTCTATTTTAAGAGACGGGACAATTCCAACTGTTTCTTCTTCTACTAAAGCAAACAAGTCCATTCTGTATTCTAATTTCTCACAGAAGAATGGAATAGTGAAGCAGAAAGGAAAGGTTTGTTACCGTTAGTGTCCATGTGAAAGGCCAAATGGCCACCGGACACTTCTTTGTATATGTTCTTTAATAAAACATATAGTGGCCTGGTCAGTCACAGCCTGTAAGTTCGACCGCATTTGTAAGACCTAAGAAGTCTGTCTTCGTGCTTCCTGTGTACTGTGTTTTTGACGTATCTACAGCCTCTCTTGCGGAGTGTTGTGTGCGGCCTCAGGAGCTCGTTTTTCTACTCCGATCATATCGTCGTGGAGCTCTCGAGAAGGAGAGCACACTGTGGTGCATCGCCATCGAAATACTTCACTGGTATCAGAGCAGTTCGAGGCAAAAGCTTTGATCCTTTTGTGCGAGCGAGTCACCGAAGTCACAGTTGGCTGCGCGCAAGGGAGGACCTCAACGATCAAGGAATATAAAGGTTCCCCGTACTTCCCGGGAGGTCACCCATCCCAGTACTGTTCCCCCCAGAGCTCGCTTAACAGTGGAAATCTCTTGCCACTAAGCTACACTCTTGTGGTGTTTGAATAAGGGGAAAGACTAAGGTTGACATTACCTTGAACAAGTTTTGGTGCCTCAAAGCTTCATTTTTGCTTTCAAAGCCTATTTCTGAAGCAATTTTGGGGTGTCTTTTGGAGCCATTTTGGAGTACTTTCGCACATAGTTCTCTTCACACAGGTCCAAGAACATCAAGAAGAGTGTTCTTTGTACTTCTCAGAAAATAAATATCAACCTTTGGGGTTGTATTTTCAGCCACACTCGTAAAACTACAGGTTTCTCGAGAGGTTTTCAGTTTTGGTGGGAGCAGCCGCTGCAAATTTATGCAGGTTTTTAAAGCCTAAAACATCAGAGTTGATAGACACTTGCAGGTGCTATTGGCTAGTTTCTGGGCTGTGTATTCAGCCTTTTAGTGTCATTTTACTGCATATATTGAGCACATACACACCATGTACGCTTCTATGGATACCGCTTATGTACGTCCATGTGGTCATTGATATACCGGTTACGTTCTTTGCATAAAGCCTTTTACGTTTGATAAAGAGGGTTGTGGTGAGGTTTTCTTAGCTGGGAGACACCCAGATGTCGGGGTCTCTTCGGTGATGCAGGTGGAAGACTTACCCAGCCTCGCCATAGGAGATGTATGATAGTTGTTCATAGGTGCTCGATAAGCCTAGTTGGCTTCTATTGGGTAACTAATTATATGCAGTGGAGTCAGTGATTCACTATGCAGGTAGACATGTCAGTACTTGCAGTTTTATGATACTTTGACACTGGTGATATGCTAATTTTGCAGAGGATACTCTGGCAAAATTTTTCCAGATTTCTGGTTTAGTCAACTATACAGTGGTCGATTTACTCCTTGATACAATTATTTGTTGGTGTTTGGACTCTTCTAGCTCCATTATCATTCTATTCAGTTCTCTACGATCATGGCATCAGAGGTCTCAGGCACATCCGGTGGATCAGGGTCTAGTGCTAATGTTCCGAGGAGGAGCTATAACTTGCAGGGCAAAGACCATTTTGAGATCCGAAAATTTGATGGCACAAACTTTGCTCTATGGAAGAATCAGATTAAAGATGTGCTGATTCAAAGGAGGCAATGGAAGCCAGTAAATGGGATTTCAAAGAAGCCTGCTGACATGGATGAAGATGATTGGGATGAGTTAGATGAAATGGCCAGGTCCACCATTCGCTTGCACCTGGCAGATAATGTTTACTTTACAGTACTAGACTGTGAAAGTCCAGAGGAGCTTTGGAAGAAGTTATGCAATACATATGAAAAAGAGACGGCATCAAATAAAGTGTATCTGATGAGAAAATTATATGACCTTCGTATGAAGGACACAGATAGTGTTGCTGCTCATCTAAATGATTTTGATGCTATATTCTCCCAGTTACAGGCTCAGAAAATGGATATGGATAATGAAATGAAAGCAGTATTGCTGTTATGCACCCTACCATCATCATGGGATACATTTTGCATAGCTATTAGCAACAGTGCACCTGGTGGTAAAATCGTCTATGATGACATATGTGGAGCACTCTTGAGTGAGGAGATTCGTAGAAAATCTATGGTTGGCACTCAGAGTGGAGATGCATATAATGTTCGTGATTCTTACCAAGGAAAGAATCAACAACGTGGCAGGAGCAAGAACAAGGAAAAGAATGGTCAACGGAATAAGAGTAGAAGTAAATCAAGGAAGAGGGATATCGAATGCCATTATTGTCATAAGAAAGGACACATGAAGAAAGACTGTTATGCATTAAAGAATGCTAAAGGTAAAGGACAGAATGTTGATGGGCATGTTAAACAGTTACCTGCACCATCTACTTCGATTGTGAAGATTGAAGAAATTAATGCTATTTCTGATGATGCTGATGTGTTGACACTTGATAGTACTGTGCCATCTGAGGCACTTATGGCTGATTCTCTTTCCCACACTTGGCTGCTAGATTCTGGTGCTTCTTTCCATGTGACACCACATAGAGAATGGTTCTCTAATTATGCAGCAAAGTCTCTTGGTACCGTGAGACTTGGTGACTCTTACCAGTGTGATGTTGTGGGGATTGGAGATGTGGTTGTGCAGTTCATTGATGGTTCAAAATTTACGATGCATAATGTACGCCATGTACCTTAGTTATCACGCAGTTTGATGTCAGTTGATCAACTTGATGACCTTGGTTACAAGGTGGTCTTCTATGCTCAGTCCTTTCGTATATCAAAGGGCAATATGGTTATTGCAAAAGGAAGCAAAGTTGGCTCACTTTATCCTTTATTTGTATCACAGAAAGAACACTTGTTAGCTGTTACTGAACAGCCTATGGCTTGTATTTGGCATGGTCGTTTGGGCCATATATCTAGTAGTGGAATGGAAAATCTTTCTCGTTCTGGCTACTTACCTGTGTTATCTTTCTCTGATTTTTCATTTTGTGAGCATTATCAATATGGAAAGCAAACTAGAAATGTGCATAGAATGCACATTGACTCTTCAATTCAGCCTTTAGATCTCGTTCATATAGATGTGCGTGGTCCTATGCCCACTAGGTCCTTAGGTGGTTCTCTTTACTTTGTCACTTTCATAGATGATGCTACTAGAAAAGTCTGGGTATATCCTATCAAATCAAAGGATGATGTATTCCCTACTTTCAAAAAATGGCTTGCTTCAGTTGAGACTGAAAAAGGAACTAAGCTTAAGGCTTTACGTTCAGATAATGGGGGTGAGTATACCTCACATGAATTCAGCCTTTTTTGTCAGTCTAGAGGGATTCGTAGAGAGTTTACAACTCCTTATACCCAAGTACGGAATGGTGTAGCTGAGAGGATGAATAGAACTATTCAAGATAGAGTAGTCTCTATGTTGCATCATGCAAACCTCTCACAAGGTTTTTGGGCAGAAGCAGTATTGACTGCAGTTCATGTGATTAACCTTTCACCTAGTACTGCCAAAGGTCTGAAAGTGGCACAAGAGTTATGGCAGGGAAACCACCATATTATGATCATCTTCGAGTTTTTGGGTGTGAAGCATATGTTCATATACCCAAGAATCTTAGACAAAAGTTGGACCATAAGTCAAAGAAATGCATTTTTCTTGGATATGGTCGAGAAGGACAATTTGGATATCGCTTATGGGATCCTGAAACACGGTCAGTGATCAGAAGTAGTGATGTCATCTTTGTTGCTGCACATAGGGATGTTCAAGAGAATGTCCATTCAGATCAGTCTGCACATGTTCCTGTTCAGCAACCATTGAGACGTTTTGCACGTGTCTCATATCCACCTGATAGATATGTTCCAAGTTTAGATTTAGTTATGCTAACAGATGCCGGTGAGCCTTCTTGCTACAAAGAGGCTATGCAAACAGAAGATCACGTCAAGTGGGAGCGTGCCATGAAGAGTGAGTTGGATTCTATTCACAAGAATGGTACTTGGGACTTAGTACCTTTGCCAAAGGGCAGGAAAGCTTTACCATGTAAATGGGTATATAAGCTGAAATTCACATCAGATAGTGTTTCTCCAAAATATAAAGCACGACTTGTTGCAAAGGGTTTTAAGCAACAACATGGTGTTGATTTTGAGGAAATCTTCTCTCCAGTGGTCAAGATGACTACTTTGTGCATGTTGCTTGGATTCGTTGCAATGGAGGACTTAGAGCTAGTCCAAATGGATGTGAAAACAGCTTTCTTGCATGGAGATCTTAGAGATGAGATCTATATGGAACAACCAGAGGGTTATGTAGTTCTTGGCAAGGAAAGTCTAGTTTGTAAGCTCAAGAAGAGCTTGTATGGACTTAAACAGTCTCCTAGACAATGGTACCAAAAGTTTGATGCTTTTATGAAGTCCCAAGGCTATTCTCGGAGCAATGAGGATCATTGTCTCTACACAAAGAGATGCTCTGATGGCAGCTTGATATGCTTGATACTTTACGTTGATGATATGTTGATCGCTGGGAAGTCCTCTTATGATTTGTCAATTCTTAAAAAGAAGTTGAGTCAGACATTTGATATGAAGGATTTGGGGGATGCCAAACATATTCTTGGCATGCGCATTACTCGTGATAGGAGTAAAAGATGCATATACTTGTCTCAAAGTGAGTACATATCCAAAGTACTTCACCGGTTCAATATGCAGGGTGGTAAGGCATTGAGTACACCTTTACCTACATATGTGAAATTGAGCAAGGATGACTGCCCCAAATCAGATGAGGAAAAGGAATTCATGACCAAAATTCCTTATCAGTCTGCTGTTGGTAGTCTCATGTACGCTATGGTAGCTACGAGACCAGACATTGCATTTGCAGTGGGAGTTGTGAGCAGATATATGTCTAATCCTGGCAAGAAACATTGGGAAGCGGTCAAGATGATTTTGAGATATCTGAGTGGCACTAAGGACAAGTGTCTATGCTTAGGTAGAGGGAAAGCATCCATTATTGGTTACATAGATTCTGACTATGCTGGTTGTGTAGACAATCGTAAGTCTACATCAGGGTACATTTTTCATTTTGCTGGATGTGCTATCTCTTGGAGATCTCGTCTTCAAGAATGTACAGTTGTTTCCACCACAAAAGCAGAGTATGTTGCAGCAAGTGAGGCCTGTAAGGAAGCATTGTGGCTTTCTCATCTTGCTTGTGATATGGGTTTACCTCAGCATGTACCTCACTTGCTCAGTGATAGTCAGAGTGCCATTGCTTTGGCTAAGAATCCGGTCTATCATGCAAAAACCAAGCACATTGAGGTGAGGTATCACTTCATTAGAGATTGCTTAGCCACTGAACGCATTATTCTTGAGAAGGTTCACACTCTCCATAATGCTGCAGATGCTTTGACTAAAGCTCTACCACATGATAGCTTTCGACACTGTTGTCACTTGATTCTTCATCTTACGCAGTCACTTGTATACTGTGTAACATGCCCATCAGGTGGGAGGTATAGTTTGTATACTTACACTCAGGTATTCTTTATCATTCTTTATTTTTCTCCCATAGTTACTCTGGCCATATTGGCCTTTAGTAGGAGATTGTTACCGTTAGTGTCCATGTGAAAGGCCAAATGGCCACCGGACACTTCTTTGTATATGTTCTTTAATAAAACATATAGTGGCCTGGTCAGTCACAGCCTGTAAGTTCGACCACATTTGTAAGACCTAAGAAGTCTGTCTTCGTGCTTCCTGTGTACTGTGTTTTCGGCGTATCTACAGCCTCTCTTGCGGAGTGTTGTGTGCGGCCTCAGGAGCTCGTTTTTCTACTCCGATCATATCGTCGTGGAGCTCTCGAGAAGGAGAGCGCACTGTGGTGCATCACCATCGAAATACTTCAAGGTTTGTGTACCAGATTCCCAGGATTTGCGAAAGAAAGTCATGCATGATAACCATGATGTTCCTTGTGCAGGACATCCTGGTATTGACAAAACAATACAACTTGTTAGAAGAACATTTTGGTGGCCTGGATTAGCCAAAGATATCTATACTTATGTTCAACAATGCTTTATGTGCCAAGTCAACAAAGCAAAAAGGGTAAAGACACCAAGTCTTTTACATCCTTTACAAGTTCCAGATCATAATTGGGATAGTATATCCATGGACTTCATAGTGGGGTTACCGCGGACCCAAAGGAAGCGGGATACAATCCTAGTTGTGGTAGATAGACTGAGCAAGATGGCTCATTTCATACCCACGCAGGAGACGATAGAAGCTCCACAGGTAGCGGAGTTGTTTATCTAGCATGTCTTCAGATTGCATGGGTTACCTACATCCATAGTCTCAGATAAGGATGTCAGATTTACAAGACATTTTTGGAAGTTTGTATTTGACAAACTGAAAGTGTCACTAAAAATGAGTAGTGGAGATCATCCATAGACAGATGGTCAGACTGAGAGGGTCAACCAAATTCTAGAGGATATGTTGCGGGCATATGTGTCTGAGAGACAGACAGATTGGGATATTTATTTGCCACTAGTAGAGTTTTCTTATAACAATAGACCTCACAAGGTGACTGGGATGTCTCCTTTTGAGATAAACTATGGCATGAATCCCACTGCTCCCAGTACCATAGGAATGCCTAAGAAATGTCCTAGTGCTTCCGAGTTCTTAGCGAATCTCCAAGCAAATCTTGAAATAGCTAAAGCCAAGATGTAGCAAGCAGCTTATAGAGCAAAAGAGTATGCTGATAGGAAAAGATCTCCTAGATCCTTTGAGGAAGGAGACCGAGTCTTTCTTCAGGTACTAGCTAGATCTACTTCATTGTCTACAGGGAAGTGTAGTAAGCTATCACCCAGGTATTGTGGACCTTGGAAGATAGTAAAGAAGTTGAGTGATGTTGCATACCGATTAGAGCTTCCTCCAGATTGCAGAGTCCATCCAGTGTTTCATGTCAGTAAACTAAGAAAGTATATTTCTAGGGAGGATAATCTAATAGAGGGTATTGTTTCTTTGCAGGAAACCGATAGAGTAGATAATTCTCCAGACAACATACTAGATAGGAGACAAAAATGGTTGAGGAATTGTGTCATCCAAGAGTATCTGGTAGCCTGGAGAGGATTACCACTTACTGACTCTACTTGGGAATCAACACCTCTGGTTTGCAAGTACTTTCCCTCATTGATCATTGAGGACAATGATCTTTAGAAGGGGGAGAGAGTGTCAGACATTGGTCTATAGAGACCATTCCATGTGTGTGTGGGACGAGGGCTAATTAGCCAAGGTCCTAAGCTCGGGGGTATATCCTAAGGTATTTGATGGTTAGTGGGGATGAGTGTTGCATGCTGGCCACATGGCGATGCTAGAACATTCCAGTTCACTGCTATTTTAGATACAAGAGGATATAAATGGATGGGAGGAGAGTGGCACACACATCATTCGCATGTCTTCTTTGAGGAAAGCCTCACAGTTATGATACTCGCATGTCCACTAATGGTAATTGTTTTTTCCTTGGATACTCATGCATATCTTGGTTGAGTAAGAAGCAACCTATAGTGGCGACATCGAGTTGTGAAGCTTAGTACAAGGCACTTTTCATAGCTACAGTGGAGTGTATATGGTTGAGACACCTATTGATGGATCTTTACATGGATTGATGTTGCTATGCATATTCTCACTGATAGTCAGAGTGCTTTGGCTGTTGCACAAAACCTAGTGTTTCATGCATGAACAAAAAATATTGAGGTGCATTATCCTCGCAACGGCCAATGCGCTCTGACTGTCAATGAAGATGGTGGTGCAGAAGACTGACCAACACCCAAATCAGCCAAAAGGCATCTGAGCCACACACACTCAACAATCCCTGTGAAAGCTGCCCTATACTCAATCTCACATCTGTAAGTGGCCACAGTAGGTTGCTTGTTGCTCAACCAAGATATGCATGAGCTACCAAGCATGAAGCAAAAACCACTGGTGGACACACGAGTGTCATAGCAACTAGCCCAGTCAGAGTCTGAAAAAGCATGTAAATCTGGCGGTAGTGATCCCCCCTTGGGATAAAACAATCCAAGTAGCCGAGTACCACTCAAGTAGCAAAAGATACAGACACCTGGGCAATGCATAAACCTGCTCATCTATGAGACAACAAACTAAATATCTGGCCGAGTAATGCATAAGTAAATCAAGCACCCAGCCTACTGATAGAGAACAACATCAAATGCATCTCCAGCATCATGAAGACTCAATCATGAACCTATCTCCATAGGAGTGGCAATAGGTTTACAGTCTTCAAGGCCAAAACGTTGCAATAATGTGTCAATATATTCATTTGACACAAAGCTATTCCGCCATCAACTTGCATAAATTGAATGCCCAAATAATGATGCAAATGCCCCAAATCAGACATCTCAAATGAGGAATGCATATTAGCCTTAAAATTAGCAATATGCTTCTCATGAGGTCCATTGAGCAACATATCATCAACATACACAACAATGATCAGAAGCACATCATTAGCAGGCTTAACATATAAGGTTCTCTCAGTTGGATTGTTCTCAAAACCATGTGCAATCAGATAGGCATGTACCTTTTCATACCAAGCACATGGTGCTTTCTTCAAACCATATAATGCCTTTTTTAACCTACACATCTGGTTTTCATGTCCTTTCTGCACAAAGCCACGTGGCTAAAAAACATACACTTCTTCATGCAATCACCATTCATAAATGCAATTTTAATGTCCAACTGATGTACATTCCAACCATGATGAGTTTCAAGTGCACAGATGCTACAAACAGTAGCCATTCGGCATGTAGGCGCAAAGGTCTCATCAAAATCAATGCCTCGTTCCTGCACATAACCCTTTGCAACAAGCCTAGCTTAATACCTGTCAACTGTTCCATCAGGCTTACGCTTCAGCTTGTATACCCACTTAGTGCCACTGGCCTTCTTGCTAGGAGGCAAGTCACATCAAGACCAGGTACCATTTTTCATGATAGGTCATATTCTAATTGCATAACAACCATCCAATTTTAGAATTTTGTGCTTCATCAAACGAAACAGACTCATTCTCATCACAAAGACTAGAGACAGCCATAGCATTGGAATCTGATGAAAAAGAGGCACTATGAGAGCCTAAACGAGTACGATATGATAGAGATGCATCAAATTTGCTATCATGTAAAGTCTGCACCAACCATTTTGGCATAGTTTTTGCCTCCCCAATATCAGATCTCTCATTAACAAGTGCATCATGTAAATTTACATCATAAATGGAATGATCTCCATCATCACATGAAACGTGTAAAGGTTGAGAAGTTGCCTCATTAGGACCAGCACTAGACTTTCCACTTGTAAAAAGAGACATCAAAGTATCATACGTGTCTTTGGAGCTAACAGATGTCTCCTTAGTACATGAAAGTAATGGTTGAATAGTATCTTCCACAAAAACAACATCACGGCTAACCAAAATGCATTTCTTCTATGGATGATACACACTATAGCCTTTGCTTTCAGAACTGTACCCAACAAAAATACATTTCACTACTTTATCATCTAATTTCCTACGTTGTTGTTCAGGCACTAATGCATATGCCAGACAGCAAAAAACACATAAGTGAGCAACAAATGGCTTGCATCCATGCCAAGCCTCATATGGAGTGATAGACGACAATGCTTGAGTGGGATACGTTGCAACCTCAAACAAGAAACTATGTGGTAAAACTTGACTCGTAACCATACATCTTGCCATCTCCATGAGTGACATGTTCTTCCTTTCAGCAACTCCATTCTATTGAGGTGTATATGGCACTGTACACTAATGTTTTATAATAAAGACTTCAGACTTCGCTTTCAATGGATATACCCATGCATGCCTGGAAAAATCATCCATGAAAGTCACGAAGTAAAGATAATTTTCAAAAGAGGGTGTTTGCATAGGACCAGATACATCACTGTGAACAAGCTACAATTTTTGAGTAGCTCAAACTGAACCATCTTTTGGGAATGAGAAACACTGCATTTCGCCCAAAATACAGCCTTCACATACATGTTTACTAGGTGCCTCAAGTTTGGGCAAAGTGGACACCATTTCAGATTTTACAGGTGTAGCAAACTAGCAAAATTCAGATGACCAAAGTGTGCATGCCAAAGCTTTTCATCTGACATAGTTTGAAAATCATGTACTGCACATGCTGAATCATTCAGAGATTTTTCATAGTCTATGAGCTTATACAGCCTATGACATAAAATGCCAAAACCAATAATGACATCGCCATTTGACAAATCATGAACTATACATATGTTATCAACAAATTTCACAACCAAGCCAATTTTGGCTAATGCTAAAACTGATAATAGACTTTTCTTGATCCTTGGCACAAATAAACCATCTGACAATGTAAAAGAACTACCATCATAAGGAGTCAAAATGATCTTACCAACTCCCGTAAAAGGATAAGAGGAGTTGTTGGCGCATGTGATAGTATTCGCTGTAGGGGCAAGCTCGAGTGAAGTGAAGAAACTGCGCTGCGAGGTAATATGTTTGGTTGCCCACTATCAAAGTACCAAACATCTAAGTCTACTACAGACATACACTGTTCATGAGAAGATGGGTCATAACTGCAAATAGTGGTAAATGCCCATTCTTCATTTTGCACAAGATTAACAGACTCTGTTTTGGGTGTAGAGGCCTCTGCAACAACCATTGCATCCTCTTTCTTCCTTGCCTCTTTAGCAACCAATTTTGGACAACTCTTTATTACATGATCATTTCCTTTATAGTATTTGCAAAACAATTTCTGCTTTTCTGTTTTCTTCTCTTCTCTCTCTTCCTTCTTCGATTGTGCAGAACCAACATATTTTTGCTTACTAGTAGAAGAGCTCCATTTACCTTTGCCCTTCTCACTAGTTAGGAAAGCTTGATCTGCAACACGCATAATGTACCCGTTTAGCCTAGATTGATCTTCTTGCAATAGAATAAAGACTAACTCCTCAAATGTTAAGGCATTTGGATTGCCTTTCATCATCAAACGAAAAGTAGAAGCAAACCTCTGATATGAATCGGGAAGATAATTCAAAATAGTATGCACAAAGGGAACTGTCAGGCAAGACTTCATCAGCAGAAATCAACTATTGCTTCAAATCTTTGATCTTTCTCAAAAAACTATCCATGGAATCTCCTTCATTCATGTGCTCACTCTCCAACTATTTTCGAAGGTAAGCAACAAGAGCCTCATTCCTTGCTTGGTATAAAGTGGTAAGTGTATTCCAAACATCCTTAGCTGTTCTAAAGAGCGAATGTGAGGAATAATGGCATGTTTGACAGACAAGGCTATCAATGCATGTGCATGAGCATCTCTGCCATCCCAATGAATTTGCTCTGCAATAGGTGTAGCAGGAACCACAACACGAATATGAACATGAAGAATATCACCATCTTCAATGCCATCTACATCACCTTCAAGAATTGTGTTTGCAGGTGAAAAAGGACATTTTTCAATACCCTGCACAATATTCTATAGTCCTTTTACAACCAATACATGATGCATCATATAATCCCACAATGGGTAATTTGTATCGTCCAACTTATCTTCAACATCCAACATACAGAATACATCAATGCTTTCAGCCATGGCCACTAACTAAAATACCTTGATGCAAAAAAAATATTGTATATGAAAATGTTGAGCAGAACTACCCTGACGAGTTCTACTAAACTTGTAGCAAACTTTGAGGCACTTATACTGCTGAACCGAAACCTGTATATATCTTTGGCACAAAAAGACAAAAATGCTTGCACAAGCACTGTGATAGTGCGTGTGTAGGCCAAAACGAGCTTAGATCATGATTTCGGCACCACAAAGCAAAGCTTTTTTGATCTCCTAGTCACCCTGAGTATGCTCACCAAATTTCGTGTAATTTTGAGATTGTGTTCGGAGGGGTGTCGACGATGCCCTAGATGAAGTGACGACCTGCTCTGATACCAATTGTTGGAGTTCGAAGTCTGTGGAAGCACGCAAACAACACAAGGAGGAAGAAAAAGCTTGGAGCACAACACACAATACTGAATGTATTATCACTAGAATGTACAAAGATAAGTAACTCATTAGGGCTATAGGTGTATATACAAGCCAAGGGAAAAAACCTCCTAAAGAGGGAAAAAAGTGCCCTGGCGGTCCTAGTGTGTTCACACACATCACTACCTAAATATATCAACAAATATGTTTGCCAATTTTTGTGTGATTATGAGACTATGACCGGAGGGTGTCGACGATGCCTTAAATAAAGCGGTGACCTTCTCTGATGTCATTTGTTGGAGTTCGAAGTCTACAGAAGCACAAAAACAACACATGGAAGAAAAAGAAACTTGGAGCACAACACAATATTGAATGTATTACCGAATGAATATACAAAGATAAGTGACCCATTAGGGGTCATAGACATATATACAAGCCAAGGAAAAAATCCTCTTAAATAGGGAAAAAAAGTACCCCCAACAGTCTTAAGTGTGTTCATGCACATCACAACTGAAATATATATAAAAAAAATGGAGAGATCTTTAGGCTCCTTGAATCTCCATGGAGTTGAATGTATCTCTACAAATACGTGGGTTTTTTAATATCTTGAGAAGTTTTTAGAAAGCCATAATAGAAGTAAAAAGTAGGGAATGGACAAGAGAAGCATTGGCAACAGAAAACATGAAATTGGAACATTGATGCTTGACTTAAACAAAATGGATCAACAAACTAATAACAAAGTAGGTCATCTTAATTTCGACGGATCTCAAACCAAACGAATGAAAATCACTAAGGGAGAGGCTTTCACGATTGTTCCTTTAGGTATGGATATGGCTGTAGTGGATGAAATGTAAAAAGGGGGGGGACTAATAAGTGGAGATGATATGATGTTCACGCATTCAGTTTCTCCTCTTTAAAATTGGCAATCGAATGTTCTAAGTTGGTAAAGAAATTGGCAATAAAAAGAGTAACAATTATACCAAAGTGTCATAATATGTCTAAGTCCACGTATGTTTGCTTGGTTGGATGGGCCTTCCACCTCTTGAGGTGAGGGTGAAGGTTCGATCCTTATTTACGGCAAGACAATGTGGGTCTAAAGCTAGTGTAACCACATTGTATCTAGTTGAAATCAATTATCTTCCAACAGTCCTCTCTTGTGTTGCCTTCGGATAGTTTAACCCTTGTTTTGTGAAATATTGAGGGTCCCATGGATACTAGACTTGTTCACTTGTACAATTACAATTTCAAAGTTAAAGTTCGAGAGAGTAGACTTTGGCTGAACCTCAAAAAAAAAAAAAAAAGAGTTTGGAATATGCATTGTTTTATCTCCCTCCCTCCTTAATTAAAAAAAGCGCAAAAAATGCTTTAAGACTACATGAAGGGCTTGAACGTTTATAACGATCTGCTCATTGTCAGAGTTGATGCCTCTTGTTCTGTCCAGTGACCACCGTTGCGACTACTTTGATTATTGACTCAACCGTATCAATTAAATTAAAAGGTTTATTCCTCGACGCTGTCACTTGCTTCTGAGTGCTGCGGACTGCGGTATGTTTGTGCCGCGATCTGTTTTATGTGGTTCTTCTTCTTCGTCTTGCAAACCTTGCGTACCACAATCGGCTCTCGGAGATTTTCCATCTTCTACTTCATCGTGCAAACCATCCTCTCCGGAATCGTCTCTGCCACAATCTGTTAAACCTACTTCGCTTTGCAATCCCCCCGTTGCAGGAGCCGTTTTGCCAGAGCCTGCATTATTAGGTCAGCGTATTATGAACTTACTCTCACTGCCTCTTCCTTCCTCGGGGGAGAGAGAGAGAGAGAGAGAGAGAGAGAGAGAGAGAGAGAGAGAGAGAGAGAGAGAGAGAGAGAGAGAGAGAGAGAGAGAGAGAGATAGAGAGAGAGAGAGAATCCTATATTGTTGTGCAGAGGATGAGCCTGTCAAATCACACAGCAATCAGCAGAGAGCTGCGGAAGCAGGAGAACCTGTATGCGTTATTTGTGGTCGGTATGGCGAATATATTTGCGATGTAACAGACGAAGATGTTTGTAGTTTGGAATGCAAAGTTGTAGCTTTGGGAAGAAGTAAAGGATCAGGAGATACAGATGCACCCTTTTCGAAGAATATACACGAGAGGATCAAAAGTGTTCAAGATGATTGTCTATATGTGAAGGATGAGGCTAGAGCCTTTCCTGCCTGGGAGATTTCGAATCCGCTTTCGGGAAGACAAGTGGACGAATTACGTTGTGAGATAGATGTGCACGTTAAAGGAGAGGGGTCGATTCCTCCGCCCATACTGGAATTCGCAAACTGCAATTTTCCTGCAAAGCTTCAGAACAATTTAGAGCTTGCTGGCTATGCGCTTCCCACACCTGTGCAAATGCAGGTTCTCCCGGCTGCGTTGAAGGGTCGTGACCTTTTGGTTCGGGCAGAAACAGGGTCTGGAAAGACTGCAGCTTTCCTACTTCCTATCATTTCAAAGTGCACCATGATAAGAACTCGTTATATTTCTGCTCGCACAAAGCCTCTCGCCCTCGTCATGGCTCCTACCAGAGAACTATGCTCGCAGGTGATCATTCATTATGGAAACATGTTCATACGTCTGCATTTGTTGAGTGTGTTATACTGTGTATGGGTGTTGCTGGGCTAGGACAGTTTTTTTTGCTCAGCTGCAGCTATAAGATTATTCTCATCGTTTTTTTTTTTAAGCAATCGCAATTTTAAGTTTATACTTGTAACTTAGGTTAATGGAAACCCATTTATTGCATTCAGAAGGGAATACAATGGGGTTCTTGGAACTTAATCAATTAGCTCAAATTTGAGGCACGCTTTATATTTCAAATGTAGCATTAGTTTTATACCTAGTAGTTGGCACTGATGATGTTAGTGGGGATGTTGTAGTAGTTGGTTGTCACTCTTATGTAATCGAGTTCATGCCCGTCATTTTTTGAAGTGAAAGAAACTCATATTGCTTTTTTAGAAGTCTTCATTTGAACAGTCACTCTATTAGAGCTTGCACTTTGATATGTGTCTATACCTTAGAAATTGTGCATGTGTTTCAAGATTTTCTATTTTTAACTTGCTTGTATTATTGGACTTCATTTTGGCTGAGTTTGCTCATCACTTATAATAGTGATGAAAACTGAGTATAGAGGGTTTCCTGTGAGTTAATGCTTGTGCTATATGCATGTATGTGTGGGTTTATGTGGAGTGTGTACTAGTGGTGCAACACATTGTAAATGGTATGCAACTTTGCAATGCAACACTGATTACAGTGCATTGCTTATCATGTAATTTTAAAAAAGAAAAGAATGCAAAAAACCTAATATTAATAAAGAGGTACAATGTGTATGGGTATAATCCTTTGAAAACATTGTAAAAAGGCTTATTAGCAGTGTCTATAGATGCTTGAGGTACAAGCTGATGCATTTTTTCGAAGGAATTTGGATTCTTACATTTAGCCATACGAAGCGGGTGATGAACCTTCTCAAACCCTAAAAGATGCACTTGACAAAGGTGAAAAGAGAGTTCCATTACCTACATCAGTACTTAGTCCATCATCAATATCTCTTGATGTTCCAACTTATGAAGTTGGAGAAGGTTCCAGAGTTCCAAGAGAAAGAGATACTGAAAAACCAAAAGACATTTCATCACTTTTCAAGAGTACTCCGAGGTGGTTATATCAAACTTGGAAGGACAACGGTATAAAGAACTTCGTAGGACGAACCCGAGGTCAGACAAGGAGAGAACAAGCAGATCAAGTAAATTATGCATAAAATTTTGAGATTCATAACATTTTAGGACTAAGTTCAGTTAAACGTGAACCAGTTAATGTTAAAGATACACTACAAAGTCTTGTATGGAAGAAATCTATGCAAGAAGAGATATAAGGTCAGTTGTCAAAGGTTATGCACAAAAGAGGAATTGACTATGATGAGACTTTTGCACCCACTTCTAGAATGACAGTGGTGAGAACGATACTTTCTCTTGTTGCATTCGTTGGTTGGAATGTATACCAATTAAATATCAAAACAACTTTTCTTAATGGTGATCTTCATGAAGATGTCTACATTCAACAGCCTGAAGAGACAAGAAAAGAGCATTTAGTATGCAAGCTTATCAAAGCTTTGTATGGACTAAAGAAGACACCAAGAGCTTGGTATGAGAAGATACACCTCTATCTTGTATCTATTGGTTTTAAAAACTCAGATGCAACTCCTACTCTTTATGTTAAAGTCGAGAAAGATGTTTTGATTATTATTATCATATATGTTGATGATATGATCATGATAGGTCCCAAGGATTCAAACTTTCAGTATTTTAAAGCAGAACTTAAGCATACGTTTGATGTGAATGATTTAGGTGTTTTACATTATTATCTTGAGATTGAGCTTAAGTACAAGAATGAGTGTATCTACATAACACAACAAAAATACATCGAGAAATCATTGGAAAGGTTTGAGATGACAGATTCCAAGCCTATGCAAATACCTATGGATGTTAATATATGATTACAAGCAGAAGAAGATTCATAACCTGTTGATACTACTCTATATAGTCAAGCGGTTGGTTGCTTGATCTATTTATGTAATACACGACCAAACATTTAGTTTGCAGTTTCTCAAGTATCCAGGTTCATGCATGGTCCTCTCAAAATTAATTGGAAAACAGTTAAGAGAATTGTCAGATATTTGAAGGAAACTTCTAATTATGCTATGTTATTTTCGAGATCACTACATTTTTTACTTCAAGGTTTTTCAGATCCTTATTGTGCAAGTGATAAAGACTCAAGAAGAAGCACAAGTGGCTATTGTTTCTTTCTAGGGGATTGTCTTATCTCGTGGTTGTCAAAGAAACAACAATTGCTACATCTTCAAGTGGAGCAGAGTATAGGGCTGCCTTTATAGCTACACTTGAAGCTATTTGGTTGCAAAAAATTCTGAGTTATCTTGGTGTTCAAGTTCATCTTCCTATGCAAATATTTTCAGACAGTCAGAGTGCTATTGCTATTGCAAAGAATCCTGTTCATCACGCTAGGACAAAGCATATTGAGGTACATTACCACTACATTCGGGAATATGTATGTAAGAAGCACATTGAGCTCGTTTACGAACCTACAAGTGAGAATGTTGCGGATATTTTTGCCAAATCATTATCAGAGACAGACATCAGAAATTTTGTAGTTTATTTAACCATGTACTATTATTACATTGAAGGAGGATTGTTGGAAACAATATCAGAATAGCACAAAACCCTAATTTCTAGCAACCCTAATTTTTGGGTACTTAGCCAAATTTTGGATTTGCTCATTAGATAGTACTTGAGGAAAGCTTTCATTTGATATATAACATTCAATCATGAGAGGTCTAGATTGAGAGAAAACCATAATCCTAATTTGTGCTAAAAATAGGTTTTTATATCATTTTGTTTCTCTCATTATGTACATCAAGGAAAGATAACTCACTTAATCATCTTATGCCTAAATTAATGAGATTATTGAAGTTTTACGGTTGAAAAGCAATTTATTGCGATAAAAAAATTCTATGCCAAAAAAACAAGATCGTGTGCTTTTGAGGATTTTTTCATAGCTTTTCTAAAAGCTATCACTTGGGCAGCTAGATTTTATACAAGAGAGGTCTTAGATCCTTATCGACGATCATCCGTCAAGGATTATCCATCGCTGGAACTCAACACAAAAAGAGCTCTTTGAGGTCTACTACATGTGGAGGAGGTGTGCTCTACATTTGGTGCAGCATTGGAGGAGATTCTGGCAGCCAACCATAAGCATCTTGCAGAGTTATTGTGAGTAGCAAGTCTCATTTCAATTTCTCACTTGCTAGGTCATCAATTTGTGATTTAGGGTTTCTAAAACCCTCATTTCAGAAATAGGGTTTGCTCTTAAACAGTTCTAAACTGTTCATATTCACTCCATTCTCACATACACACACTGTTCATACCTCTTAGGCACTCTATGAACTAACTCTTGTAGCTAGTTCTCGAATTTCAGCCTAGATTCAGATTTTGTATGCAACTTGAGCATACATGCAGTTTTGTATCATCTACACATTGTAAATTGACATAAATATTAAGATAGTGTAGGTAAGCGTTCAAGCCTACCGTTACACTTGGAAAATCTTGTTTATTCTCTCTCTGTTAGTCATCTCATTTTGAGTCTTAAGGTGTATATGCTAAGGTTCATTTGTTGGAAGATCTTAAAAACCTATGACTATCTTTATTAAGGCCACCGAATGCCAACAACAGTGGCCTGAAACCTATCTCTCAAGTTGCTCAAGAGTCGATCTATCCCTTTTTTTCATATGGTATAGAGCCCATGTACTCTAGTTCCTCCTTGAAGGACATGTGCTACAATCTTGTGGAAGAATTTGCAAGATTAATCAATAATAAAAAAAATAGATCATAAAAAATAGACAATAATAGAAACATTATGTAATATGGATTTTGAAAGATCCAAATGGTAAAAATGCTTACCAATAATGGAGTGCTCACTCCATACTTTTCGCACCATGTGATCATAGCAACCCGGTTCTCTCATAGTTGTGCAATGGGGTTGACCAAAATAGTGCCCCGTGCTACAGAACTCCAATCTCTCACATTCCAATTGTGACAAAATACCAATATCAACACGTATCCATTGTGTGATGTGGTAAGTCCAACTATCCTTTAGCTCAATGTCCGTAAATTGTTGCTCACTTTTTCATAATGAATAAAGAATATTAGCAACGACGTGGATTGGTTTATGAAACCAAAAATTACTATTAGTATATACTATATAATTACGTTATACATAATATGTTACATGATAAATTAACAAACTATCAACTTTCGAATATTTATTTTCTTTTTAAAACTCAATATCTGAGAGTCGGATAACTCTTTGGGTGCTTTCTTGTATATGGTCAATGTACTTGTATAGAAGACCAAGTATGTTGCCCTGCATATCTATGATCTGAAGAACAATGTACACCGATTGAAAGGAAGCTACCAACGTCTCTCCCTTCATCCAAAACTCATGATCCCCCATAACGAGTGCTCAGAACTGTGTGGAGAGATACTCTTCTCCTCTAACCTTCTGAATGTTGTATCAATCCTTGACCACCACCATACATAGAAGCCCTTTTCTTACTCTAAGGAATCTATAAAGTACTATATGCAAGTCACAAAACTGCGTGATAGAGGGTTTATAGAAATCCAAGGAAGAGTGGGCACAAAAGATGTTCAAGACTTTTGGCTTACTAATGACAAATTTCACTGATGAATTTTGTTTTACCAAGGATAGATTTCATCCAGGGAAGTTCCCCAATGTCTTCCATAAACAAATCTAAACTCTAGGATGCACATGCTGTCAATGTAATCTTGGGGTATGCCTCTTCAATCATATGTCCCATCGGAACACGTTTGGACCCATTGTCGATCACAATTTGCACTACATTCTCACTTCCCACATCTTAAATGACCTTCTTAACATGTGAGAATATGAATTCACTTGTCATTATTATCCCAGGTGCATGGCCCGAAACATCGTGCCCTTGCAAGAGGACACAAGGATGTTAACACACGTCCAACAAGCCATCACACAAAATAGAGCATTCATATTTCTTCGATAGAGATCTTAAGGATAACATTTCAATCTCTACCAATTTTGTTTGACTTGAGAGCTCGCTAGTGGGCAAGGTTTGCCATGGACCCTGCCAAGCAACACCTATTCTACCAATGGCTTTCGTGGCCCTCTTTCATGGAAGAGTATTAGCAACATTGAATGGGATGCCACATTGAATGAAGAGTTTGGTCAACTCTCTAGTAGTCTCTTCCATATGTTGCTTTTTCTCTGGAGCTCGTATATTGCCTCTCATGAAAATATTATTGTCAGGAATCTTTTGATGTGATTAATGACGTGAAACAGAGGGAGATTGAAACTCATTCTCTGTGCGTTGCACTTTAATTGCACTTTGATCATGAGCATGATGAGACACATTTTCAACATGAAAAGACTCATCAACCTTAACGACAGTGTTGGTTTTTAAGGTCCACAATCAATATAGAGACAAAAATGAAATAGTGATGAGAGAGAAGAGGCAAAGGCATAGAGAGACGAAGGAGCAAAGCTCCATGTATATGCTATATATTCCAAGATATAAAGTACACGAATGTTATAAAGAATCATAAAGTTTGCATATAAATACATTAATGTGCTTCCATTCCTCATTCCTCGTAACTTCACAATGTGCATGAGTTGAAGATGATTTCCTCCATGTGTAGATAAGCTCCAAGTTAATGTCGTCCTTATGTATGAAGAAGAAACACAAACCCTAATTGTTGCCTTGCTTGTTGAAGATGAAGAAATCCAAGCTTTCCTCCTCTCCAAGGTTAAAGAAGACTTCTTTCATGGTCTAGCTCAAGATTTGCGCTTTGAAAGTGATGAATAATAGCTTTGGGACTTGATCTTTGTTTAGTTTTTGATCCATGATGAAAAGCAAGACAAAAAAGCTGTAAAAAAATCACATCCTTGAAATCTGGGCAAAAATCTTGTTGGATTTTTTTGGAAGTTGCTTGTTTTTATTATTGATATTTTTTGCTTGCTTTGAAGTTTTGAATATAAGACCATAAAAAGTATTGCTTTTGGCTCTTAAAATCTACTTTTCAAATTGCTTTTGAATTTGACTTGTGATTAGGGTTTGACTTTTGATTGCCCAAATGTGGTCCGCATTGAAAGTGTTATATGAAGGGATAGCTCTTGACTTTTACTATCCAAATATGAAATAAAACAATTTGATCAAATTTTGACCAATTTTAACCATCTTTGATCTTGGTTTGACCATGATTGACTTTGCTTATAATTGTTCACATCTGAAAATATGTGCAAAGATCATGCCATCGTCCATAAAATGGAATAAGACTTTGACATGAAGAACACTCCATACCATGATTTAAAAGGACAACTCAAAAAATTTTCTCATACTCTTCTCAACCAAGTAATTCTTGGAAGGATAGAGACAAATATAGGGAAAGTAAAATATAGAATATAGATTTAAACATACTTCATTAACTTTCAAGGTCGAGGTCTATGAAGTATTAGTCATATGTTTTCATGTACATGTATCTAAATAACACAAAATGTATATATACAAGAACTTGAAAACTTGTCCACCATAAGGTTTTGAATGTAGATCCGTTTCCCCTCCTTGTTCACATAATCATATGATTTGTAAATCTTCATAAAAGTAGTATGATATAAAACTTGAATATGACCTATTATAAGAACACTTGTGTCTAGTTAAGTGGGAGGTTGTTGGGGATAAATGCCACAAGGACACTCATTTATATTTGACCCCTCAAGTGATAGCTCTCTCTGAGAGCTTTCCATACATATTTTTGTTATATTTTTTGGACCCAAATTGGGGAGTTATAGGCATTTACATTATTTTTATGACTTTTGGTCATTGGCCATGTGTGAACATGCCAAAATGGCCTAAAAGTCACAAAATATTGTAAATGCTTATAACTCTCCAATTTGAGGTCGCAAAAATACAACAAAAATATGTGTGGAAATCTCTTAGAGAGCGCTATCATTTGGAAGAGTCAAAATATGTGAAAGGAGAGTCCTTGGGGCCTAACCTAAAACTTGGTCCCAAAACTCTCATAACTTGATTGAGTCTTCTTTAGCTTCAGCTTTTCCACCTTTTTCTCCAAATTTTTGCACTTGTTTCTCCACGCAACGTCCATCTTTTTCTGCAAATTTCTGCATATGTTTCTCTCTACTCATGCAGCAACCCACTCTCTTGGTGTTTGGAGCAACCGAGCACACCACGATGTAGCTCATCGCGGCCACTTTCAATCTCTCTATAGTTTTTGATCCATGTTGAAAAGAAAGACAAAAAAGCTTAAAAAAATCATAGAAAAGCCCATCCCAAAAATCACGACAGAAATTCCGCTTGATTTTTTGTGATTTTTTCCATTAGTTTTGGTATTTTTTGCTTGTTTTGATGTTTGGATGTTTTGAATATAAGACATAAAAGCTATATTGCTTTTTGGATTGCATTTGACTTTGACTTAGGGTTTGACTTTTGATGATCCAAATGTGGTTTAAATTCAAAATTTCATATATCAACAGATAGCCGTTGACTTGTACTATCCAAAAATGAAATAAATAATGCTAGCAAATGTTGATCATCTTTGACCGTGGTTTGACCATGGTTTATTTTGTCAATAACTAATCAAATCTGAGAATATGTGCAATCCCTCTTGTGAAAGGTTGCTTTTTCAACACACACTGCTCTCAAATCATGGAGGGATAGACAAATTACCCACCCCTCGACTCAATTGGAGTTGAGCAGTCAACTTTACAATTTTTTGAGGTATGGAAGTGCATTTCCAAATGCCTCTGCCTCTCAACACAAAGAGATGACCTTTCATGCTTGATGTCGAGCCACCATAAGTACCCTTGCAATAATTGCATTCCCAAGAGGTAGAGTTAATCTTCACATATTACGGATGGCATCGAGAGCTCCACCCATGGTGAAACATGAAAACTAATGAAGAGGGCAAGAGAGGGCATGAGTGTGTGATCAAGCAAGAGGGAAAGAGTGTGTAAGAGTAAGCAAACAGGGCAAGAGTGTGTAACAGTAAAGCAAAGAGGGAAAGATTATGTGCTCAAGGAAGGAGGAGATAAAAATGCAGCTCGCGGGTGATCTGAGCCAAAAAAAAAATCGCGTTCCCTAAAATTTACTGAAAATAATAGGTCAAATCTGCCAAAAAAACATAATTGGATGTTTGGAATGTTTGAATGTCTTAAATGTTTTTTATTTCCGGTTAAAAAAACATGTTTTTTTTTTTTGTTTTTTAAGCTACTATGATTGCATTATATAAATTAGATTTAATCTATAATTCCCATGTTTTACGCTTGCTTTTCAACTTTTAATGTGCTTTCACGTAAAGTCTGAAATTAGGGTTTAGCTTTTGATCAAGCAATAGATGCCAAACACCCATGTTATATACGATTGGATAGCTCTCAAGTAGCACTATAATAAATTTTATTACCTTATTTTTTACCATTTCTGAGACTTAATTTTATCCCTTTTTTAGACATGCAAGTTGAAACGAACTAATGATTAGGACCACCACTTGCTAGAGAGATGACTCTCCTCCCAACCTTGTGCGTGTATATATAGCTCCTCGAATCAACGAGGACCACAAATGTAACTAGAGTGCATAAGTGCATGTGCAATCTCCTCCACTCCTTTCATATCTTCCACTAGAGTCTACTAGTGGTTGGAGTGTTCTCGACCACTTCTTTAGCACCTGCCACTAGAGTCCACTACTGGTTGGTGTACTCGCCTCTCGAGTTAAGTCTCCCTGGACTAAAGTTAAATCACATTAACTTGAGTTAGAAGGCTCTAGAGATCTTTGGGCAAAACTCTCTCCCCATGCTTCCCATGGGGGTTGAACCCAAGACCTCCTCCTTCACAACCTTGAGACTTAACCACTAGGCTAAGTGGATCCTTTGGCCATATACATGAGTGACCAAACGGTGTTCGATTTCAGATCTGTCTGAAGCGACCGGACCCCCTAGATCATAAACTTACTTTATTACATTCTTTCCCCCTTGGGAAATATTTTCGTCCTCGAAAATAAAGCTATATATAGTATCCGTAGGCAAAGCCCGAGCCTCATGTCCTTGAACCGGAAGAACATGGTCATGTTCTAAAACTAGAAGAACATGTCTTATCTCTGTGGTGGGATCCCTACCCAAATGATTCAAAACACTATCCTGATTTGCACTTTGATAAACTTGGTCAAAGTACAAAGTAGTGAATGAATAGTAAGGGTGGATCTAAAAACATCCCTAGCCACTTCATTGTGTCTCGATGCGCGATCTAGGCACAAACATATGAAAGGGATCGATTCCAATTACTAGTCCATTTCTGGGCATGACTGGTGCATGGACTTTAGTAACTAGGATGGGATTTTTATCCCTATCAAGACTTTGAGAGCTCTTGATTCATTTGAATTTGATTTGGAAAACTTGAAGTCTGGTTGTCCCAAATATCTGACTCCGATGTTTGTACTATGGTCAAATCCCAACTAACAGTTACTTGATTTTTCCTCCCAACTGGAGGACTACTTTCTCCTAAGGGCTTGAAAATCCTATGTAAACTGTAGAAGAAATTTTTCCATGTACTTTGGTTCAACCTTACTATATGTTGACCAAGTCAAATTCAAAATGAAAATTGTCCAGCTTAGGACACTTTTTTCAAAGACTTGTGCTAAAAGTTCTTGGGAATTGTCAATCTTATGAGCAATTCCTAACTTCCCTGTTCTAGAGTGTACTGAACTCTAGAAAGTCATAAAAGGTATGCTAGTAGCTGGAAGCAAACTCAGATGAATAAGTCAAACTTGGACTTGCTATCTTTTGAAGATTGAATAAGTTCTTGTATAGAACATCTATCCAGGATGTTTAATTTAGTTATCCAATTCCAATCGGCTAATCCTAGACTTTTGTGAAATGAATCAGATATCGTATCTGAGACAATTCCAAAAGATTTGGAAAGCAAAAGGAAATAACTAAAACTAATTCAAACTTCTAAGATCTAAACTTGCTATAAGTCAAATACTTGATGACGCAAGACTTTAACTTAAGACTTTAACTTCTTAGCAATCTGTTTTAACAAGGTATTGAAGCATTTTTTCTTCTATCTTTAAGAGAAAGGAACTCGATTCTCAAAAAAATTCATAGAGTAAATCTAAACATCATCTAACCACAAGATACTAGTGTGGTATCCAACATTAGTGTGTCGACCCACTGAGGTTCTGTTGATGCATTTTTACTCAAATAATACTTCACTTGAGACCATAGTACAAGAAGAGGTTTAAAAACGAGGTTTAAATCGAGGTTTAAATCGTAGAGATTTATAAAATCGAAAATAAAAATCGGGGTTTTTATTCACTGTGAGAGATTTTTATATTTTGAAACATAAAACTATGTACCAATGCATATTTAACACCTTTTTGATATACCTGACATGAATAACATATAAAATCACCTTCCATGCATTTTAAATAAAGGAGTCAACATCATACATGAAAGTGAACAGCGGAACAATGGACATTCAATGACTCAAGTCAATGAGTCCTCAATCATGCTATACATAATACAGCTGTCAGCAATGTCAATGATCAGTGATCATAGAAAAGAAACACATAGATACGAAAAAGTAAACAAGCATCAAAATATAATGTCCGTCATCCATTGTAGTGCTGTGTAATATCAATGATCACATAACATATCTGCCAGTGTCCAAGATCCAATTCGACGATAAACTTGAAGTCTGGTTGTCCCAAACATCTGACTCCGATGTTTGTACTATGGTCAAATCCCAACTAACAGTTACTTGATTTTTTCACCCAACTGGAGGACTACTTTCTCCTAAGGGCTTGAAAATCCTATGTAAACTGTAGAAGAAATTTTTCCATGTACTTTGGTTCAACCTTACTATATGTTGACCAAGTCAAATTCAAAATGAAAATTGTCCAGCTTAGGACACTTTTTTCAAAGACTTGTGCTAAAAGTTCTTGGGAATTGTCAATCTTATGAGCAATTCCTAACTTCCCTGTTCTAGAGTGTACTGAACTCTAGAAAGTCATAAAAGGTATGCTAGTAGCTGGAAGCAAACTCAGATGAATAAGTCAAACTTGGACTTGCTATCTTTTGAAGATTGAATAAGTTCTTGTATAGAACATCTATCCAGGATGTTTAATTTAGTTATCCAATTCCAATCGGCTAATCCTAGACTTTTGTGAAATGAATCAGATATCGTATCTGAGACAATTCCAAAAGATTTGGAAAGCAAAAGGAAATAACTAAAACTAATTCAAACTTCTAAGATCTAAACTTGCTATAAGTCAAATACTTGATGACGCAAGACTTTAACTTAAGACTTTAACTTCTTAGCAATCTGTTTTAACAAGGTATTGAAGCATTTTTTCTTCTATCTTTAAGAGAAAGGAACTCGATTCTCAAAAAAATTCATAGAGTAAATCTAAACATCATCTAACCACAAGATACTAGTGTGGTATCCAACATTAGTGTGTCGACCCACTGAGGTTCTGTTGATGCATTTTTACTCAAATAATACTTCACTTGAGACCATAGTACAAGAAGAGGTTTAAAAACGAGGTTTAAATCGTAGAGATTTATAAAATCGAAAATAAAAATCGGGGTTTTTATTCACTGTGAGAGATTTTTATATTTTGAAACATAAAACTATGTACCAATGCATATTTAACACCTTTTTGATATACCTGACATGAATAACATATAAAATCACCTTCCATGCATTTTAAATAAAGGAGTCAACATCATACATGAAAGTGAACAGCGGAACAATGGACATTCAATGACTCAAGTCAATGAGTCCTCAATCATGCTATACATAATACAGCTGTCAGCAATGTCAATGATCAGTGATCATAGAAAAGAAACACATAGATACGAAAAAGTAAACAAGCATCAAAATATAATGTCCGTCATCCATTGTAGTGCTGTGTAATATCAATGATCACATAACATATCTGCCAGTGTCCAAGATCCAACTCCAAGTCAATTTTTATCGTCGAATTGGATCTTGGACACTGGCAGATATGTTATGTGATCATTGATATTACACAGCACTACAATGGATGACGGACATTATATTTTGATGCTTGTTTACTTTTTCGTATCTATGTGTTTCTTTTCTATGATCACTGATCATTGACATTGCTGACAGCTGTATTATGTATAGCATGATTGAGGAACAACTTACTATTTCGATTGCCAATCTTCGGGCAAATTTCACAGTAGTTCCAACGGTAATTCTTGGACAACCTTGGCCAAGATTAATCAATTCTTGTTGATCATGTGATAGAATAAAGACTTGGTCTCTATCATTAGATCTCTTGAGCTTTTCTAAGCTTTTTTGGCTTACCTGCAAGATTTTTAGAGATCCTTTCCTAAGTGAAGTCCAAGCATGTTCTAATGCTTTTTAGATTCTAAAGCTAAGAATCTTTGATACAGTTTTGGGTGATATCAATCATTTGGACTTTAAGTACCACTTCTGGTGGTTTGGGACTGCTAGGGAACTACTTACTAACTAAAGAATTTAAAGAATTTCCTTCTCACTACTTGGGAGAACATTATTCTTCAACGACTAGAGATCCATTCTAGGCCATGACATGTGTGCATCCATGCACAAACAATCTATCTTCTACCTTACAAAAAGTTATAAATATACATGTGCACAGGCTTGAGTGCATCCTATTCCTTTTGCAAGAAAGAAGAAAATATAAATTGTGCATGAAAACATTCTTTCGTATACACATGCTTGTGCTTTAATGAGTGTTTCAATGTGTTTATGCTCTTTCATGTAGGTTTCAATAATATCTCCCAATTAAGCTACGTCCTTCCATTGATCTTCTGGAAGAGCCATTTTCCATCCTTTGGTCCATGAGGAAGAATTACATATTCCTCCTTGAAGACCATTGCTTCATCTTGTGCTCATCTTTGAAGAAATGAAGCCTTCCTTATGCTTGTCTTAGCCCATCTTTGAGATCAAGCTTATCGGGGTTTTGGCTTAAGGGCCTTTATCAGGATATAACAGAGAACAAAAGCTCTTATCCATGGTTAGGGCATTCGATTCCATCAAAAGAGATTGCAAGATCGGTTGCTATTTGGTGGATAAATGGAGAATTTATTCAGAATTAAAATTCTCAAGTTGATGTCATGGATAGCTTCTTTGTTGGCAGCAGATGTCACGGGTTCAACCACGGGACTGCAGATTTGAGATATATGCATGGCACCTTTTATGTTTTAAAGAAAAACCACATCTGCATCGCAGGATCATGGTTGAAATCAAATCCTTCCGACTTCGGGGTCACGGGTTTAACACCCGATGACTGCAGTCAATACTTCTGATTCCTTGAGCATCGCCCGTAAGAGAGTGAATACTTTTGCTTCGTCGAAAAACATCATAGGCAAATAGAGGAGACCATCGCCGAGAATCTGTGCAAAAGCTGTTAGACTGGTGCACTTTTTGCCAGAGGTCAAGGGATCAAATCCTCTGCATATTCGATATCATGTGCTGGGCTTTTGCAACAATAATACAGAAAATGTATCAGCCGTGGTTGATCTCCTTGGTTGATCTCCTGGATAAATGGAAGTCCTTCTCTCCTCATCATCTCGGGTACAAGCCCGCTGGATGGAACCGTTTCAATAAGGCGCTATTTTGATGTTATAAAACATGGACGAGATGATAGTGGATAGCTCACACAGATTGGTTACGGAAGGTCTAGAGTTCGACTTGCGTCTTCATGCCTAATGACATGTGCCATTTTGCGACTCAATGTAGTAGATGATTTGAATGCCAAAGATGAACACGGAACGTGAAGATGTGTTCAACCTTAAAATTTGCTATGCGTAAAGAACGATGATTCAAGATGTGATTCTATTATCATTAATCTTTGCAGAACCACGTATCAAAACAAGAATTGCGCACGCGGTGTACATTGGTGTATCGAATATGCATCGATCTACGATCGAACCTGGCTGAAGAAATTAGCGGAATATTTGCATCCTTTTTTGCTAAGGATGACTTCGAGCTCTTAATCACTCGCGTGGACCTAACGAGCTTAGTGTTCAATAAAACAAATAAGTATGCACAAGGGAAGCATAATGAATTACAAAGGTTTCCATGAGAACTCCTAGAGGAAGAAGATGATAGATCTACAAAGTCACCATGAAAGCTTTCCTAGAGCTCTGATACCAATGAAACAAACTAATGATTAGGACCACCACCTGCTAGAGAGATGACTCTCCTCCCAACCTTATGCCTGTATATATAGCTGCTCGAATCAACGAGGACCACAAATGTAACTAGAGTCCATAAGTGCATGTGCAATCTCCTCCACTCCTTTCATATCTTCCACTAGAGTCTACTAGTGGTTGGAGTGTTCTCGACCACTGCTTTAGCACCTTCCACTAGAGTCCACTAGCGGTTGGTGTACTCGCCTCTCGAGTTAAGTCTCCTTGGACTCAAGTTAAATCACGTTAACTTGAGTTAGAAGGCTCTAGAGATCTTTGGGCAAAACTCTCTCCCCATGCTCCCCATGGGGGTTGAACCCAAGACCTCCTCCTTCACAACCTTGAGACTTAACCACTAAGCTAAGTGGATCACTTGTTTAAGAGAGCACATGGACTTATGTTTTAAGTATAGTATCGAGATCTTCGGCCATACACATGAGTGACCAAACGGCGTTCGATTTCAGATCTGTCCGAAGCGACCGGACCCCCTAGATCATAAACTTGCTTTATTACATAAGTAGGGCTTCCCTAGTGGAAGGTTGCCCTATTTGATATATTTTCTAACAAAAGACTGTAATGAAAGAGGCCGCGGAGAGCCACGTTGTGGTGTGCTCGGTTGCTCCAAATGCCAAGGGAGTGGGTTGCTACGTGAGGAGAGAGAAAGTAGAGAGAGAAACCTGTGCAAAAATTTGGAGAAGATGGAGAAGCTTAAGTTGAAGAAGTCCCAATCAAGTTATGAGAGATTTGGGACCAAGTCCTATTGATAAGTGACTTTTAGGTCATTTGGGCATGTTCACACATGGCGAATGACCAAAAGTCATAAAAATAATGTAAATGCCTATAACTCCCCAATTTGGGGTCCAAAAAATATAACAAAAATATGTCTGGAAAGCTCGCGAAGAGAGCTTTCACATGGAAGGGTCAAAATATACAAAAGGAGAGTGCTTGGGGCCTTTATTCCCAACAAATTCCCACTTAAAGGACCAAGGAGGCTCCTTTAAGCTAAGTAACTCCCACTATCTGTATACATAGCTGATGATGTGCATTGGGTAGACACTTCGTGAGAGCATTTGCAGGATTCTGTGAAGTATTGACCTTGATCCAAGTGATAAGGCCATCCTCTAACACCTCTCTGATGAAGTGGTATCTCACATCAATATGCTTTGTGTGAGCATGAAACATGGCATTCTTTGCCAAACATATGGCACTCTGGCTATCGCATCCAAGAAAAGGTGCCTTTTCAGGCATCCCAAACTCATTGCACAGGCAGGCTAATCAAATGGCTTCTTTGGAAGCCTCTCTGGCTGAAATATATTCAGCCTTTGTAGTAGATAGTGCAACTATCCTCCGAAGTCTAGAGCACCATGAAATAGCTCCACCTGCAAGGGTGTATTATACATAGCCACTTGTGGACTTTCGTATGTCCACATCACCTGCCATGCCTGAATCACAAAATCCTTTTAACTCTAATGGACCCTTTCCATAACATAGGCATTTATCTTTGGTCCCTTTCAAATATCTCAAGATAGATTTGACTGCCTCCAAATGAGCTCTACTAGGATTAGCCATGAACCTACTAACAAGTCCCACTACATGAGCAATGTCTGGCCGAGTGGCAACCATAGCATACATAAGTGAACCACAAGCTGATGCATATGGAACACTCTTCATGTAATTGGCCGCATCATCATCTTTGGGACAGTCATCCTTGGAAAGCTTAACATGTGGCTGCAATGGCACTCCAAGAGGCTTAGCATCAGCCACATTAAATCTGTCCAGCACTTTGTCAAGTATGCTTAGCATCATCTTGGGATAAATGCAAAGTATGCTGCTGCCTATCCCTTTTTATTTACATACTAAGCATATGTTCAGCTTCCCCAAGGTCTTTCATTGAGATTGCAGAGTTCAGCCGCTATTTTAGAGCATTTAGTGTGCTCTTTCTCTTCCCAGCCAGCAGCATATCATCTATATACAGTACAAGAATGATTGGGTTTCCATCTTCATCCTTTTTCGTGTACAAACAGTGGTCTGCATGGCTTCTTTTAAACCCATGCTTGAGCATAAATGCATCAAACCGTATACCATTGTCTGGGGGCTTGTTTCAGCCCATATAAGCTCCTTTTCAGCTTGCACACCAGATGCTCTTTTCGAGGAATGGCATATCCTTCTGGCTGTTTCATGTACAGCTCTTCGTCTAAATCACCATGCAAAAAGGCTTTTTGAACATCCATTTGGAATAACTCCAAATCCAACACACGTAATGTGGTCATTCTAACCATTGGAGAGAACACCTCTTGGAAATCAATGCCCTCTTTTTGGGCATATCCCTTAGCAACCAGCCTTGCCTTATACTTGGGTTTGCCATCAACAGTTTTGATTTTGTACACCCACTTGTTGGGAATGGCCTTCCTACCTTTGGGAAACTCAACAGAATCCCAAGTATCGTTTGCATGCAACGCCTTTATCTCTTCCTGCATGGCTAACTCGGGTCATCTTTAGAGGCAAAATTGTTTTTGAGCAGCCTTGTCTCATTAAATACATCTCGGCTGCGTATTACCTTCTTGAGTTGAGGTAGCCAAATCTTGTAGCCCATTTCATCTTCATCTCCATAACCCATGAAGATTCCTTTCATGGACTTTGCATCGAACTTGCTTCTCAACTTAGGCCTTATATGCACAAAAGCATGACAATCGTAGGTGGTCATATGAAGCTGGTTTGCCAAACCAAACCTCTTCTGGAATGCCACCTTTCAAGGACACATGAGAGGATCGACTGCAAACATGAAGTGCAGTTTTCAAAGCCTCTCCCCAAAATCCATGAGGGAGATTAGCTCTGGACAGCATGCATCTCACCCTCTCACATAAAGTCCAGTGTATGGGACTGTTAGCTCCCTCTTAATACCAAGATTTTCACAAAATCTATTGAATTCAGCACTTGTAAACTCACCCCCATTATCTGTACGTAAGCATTTCAACTTTCTACCTGTTTGGGTGGTCACAAATGCATGAAATTTCTTAAATGCAGCAAAGGCTTCATCTTTAGATTTTAACAAATATACCCAAAGCTTCCTAGAGTAGTCATCAACAAAAGAAACAAAGTAAAGAGCACCCCCCATAGATTTTGTGGGCATGCTACAAACATCAGAATGAACAAGATCAAGGACATGAGACTTATGAGAGACACAAGAGTAGTAGGAATTCTTTACTTGCTTACCATATTGGCATTCATTACAAAAATCAAGTGTTGAGCCTTTAGCATCAAACCTGTCCAAATTACATAGTTTATGAAGGTCTTTTTGGCTCATGCGGCCAAGCCTTTTATGCCATAATTCCATATGTGAATGGATTTCAGCCAAAGCAATAAACTTGCCCAACAAGGCTTTACCATGCAAGCAATAAAGAGTCCCTTTTTTGTACCTTGAACAATCAGCCTAGAGCCTTTGATAAGCTTCCATGACCCCTTCTCAAAGAGGGTACTATATCCATGCGTATCCATTTGCCCAACAGTCAATAAGCTTTTCTTGATGCTTGGTACATACCTTACATGGCGTCGTGAGCGTGTATCATGTGCAGGCTGAATGGACTCCTCATAGAGCAAAGTGTAAAGATCTCTATCCTCTTGAGGAATCTCTGGAATGTGCTGCACCTTCTCAATATCAAGCTTATCAATATCTATCTGTATGGGATCAGGAGATGCTGAAAGTCTCTCTAAAAGCTTCAAGTTTGCATTGCAGTAGACAAGTCTCTCAAGCTGGGATGTCGTAAGTTTATTTCTCTTTTTTGTGTGAAAAAGAACCCATGTACTCCAATCTCTCTCACAAGATCTAGAGCTACAATCTTGAGAGAGAACTTGAAGAGCAATACACTTCTGTTAAGCAAAAACATAATGATATTAAATTAGCAAAAACATAATCTTGAGAAGCACTAATTAGTAAATAACAAAATCAAAGTAAATAAGAAAATTACCAATGTAGGTGCACATGTACCATATTTCTCCCACCATGAGACATGCTAGAGCTGAGTCTCTCGGAGCTTTGCTTTCTGTCTACCAAAGTGGTGTGTCTCATTCTTGAAAGCAAGATCATCCTCTATGCGACGGATGATCTCTAAATCACCACTACTATAATGCTGTATGTACTCTTGAAAGCTGAAATCTGGCTACTCACTCTGAAGCTGATCATCACTACATCATAATGGATGCAATATGTGAGCGACAGCATGAATTGGTCTATGAAACCAAGCCCAACGCCTATTCCATACCTGTCGTATATCTTCCACTCTACAATTATGAAAAGAAAATTTAAGAATTAATACATTCCATATGTCATGCTTATATAATGACTAATCAAGATTAAAGAGTAATGAAAATATAAAACATGGAAAAAATTTACCTCTAAACAGGTAAGTATGTGTTTTTATTCAGGACCTCTCCAATTCTGTCCATATACTCATAAAGAAGACCCATGGTACTTCCCTCCATGTCGGTGATGTGTAGGACGGTGTATATAAGATTTAGGGTTTTAACTAAACTCTCTATCTTAATCCACCAAGACTCATTCATTACATTGCGTCTAAACTGCAAGAACTTTGGAGTGGTGCTTTTATCCAAAGCAATCCACTCATCATTGCTGATTGTGTGAATCAAATTTGTTCGCACACTAACAAGTCTCTCTAATACCACAAACATGTAAGCAAACCTCGTGACGGCGGCTTGAGGATCTCCAGCTAACTGTTAGCTTGAAACATAGCCAACATCTTTGGATGTTTGGTCACAATTCTGACCATACTTCTTGTTGTGGCAAAGATTGCATGCACCCAAAATATATTGCCCACATCCCCAATCAAAAGATCTAGGCAATGAGAAGCACATGGGGTCCAAACAATAGAAGGATATTCTTGTTCAAGTCAATTCCCCATGGAAACACAATTGCTTCCATTATCTGTTATCACCTGTACCACATTATGAGCCCCAATCTCCTCTATGACAATTTTTATATGCTCCCAAATATATGCACTTGTAATAATAGAAAAAATTCTGAAATTAGAATTTACACGTTACATAATATACAATGCACATGAAATCAAAATAATATACTCAACCACTTACCAATGGAAGGTACCTGTAATGGTAAGAGTAGGAGTCGATGCATCTATAGCTTTCCAAAACATGGACCCCTTACAACACGAGACAATAACATTATATACATGCCTCTTGCGGGCGTCTGACCAACTATCACACAAGATGGTGCATCCATACTTCTTCCATGTATCCCGCAAAAACTCTTCCAAACATGCCTTTTCCTCCTTTAAATTCCCTAGTGCACAATGTCTCTGTTGAAGGACCTTCCCACTCACATCCAATGCGGCTAATCGATTTTATTGTGTTTTTCCATTGAGTGGTTCTAGCCACATTGAAGGGGATAGCACAACGAATGAATAATCACGTGATTTCCCTAGTGGCCTCTCTCATTGCTTGCTTTTGCAAGCTAGCTTTGACACTTGCACTTTGTAAAGAACATCTTGCATGGCTGTCCACTTTGGGTAAAGGTGTCCTTATTGCACTAGGACCTTTACCCACATTAGAGGAGGTATGCATACTAGAGCTTTCAACTCTAGTTCTCTTTGAAGTCAATGAAGGGCCAACACATTGGCTTGAGGAAGCTATTTGGGTGCCTTTTTCTTCTTTTTCCTCATCACATGAGGTCATTCCCATCCGTGATTGTCTCCATGCCTCAAGCCTTGCATACACATCATTAAGGACCTCTTTGCATGGTCCGGTATCTCTACATGGGACATGTGCAAGATGGTCCTTCACTCTTGTCACAGAATCTGTCTTTTCATATCCACAAAAATTACACTTCCATTTTCTTGATCCACCTCCACCAGAATAGTCTCCAATCTTTTTGACATCAGCTAGTTGCTAGAGAAGAACCTGCAGGCTGCATACATAAAGAAAATTAGACTTTAGTGATACTATCATCTATGATAGTACTAAGTAGACTTATGATGAATTCAGAATGATGCATGCAAGTTGCAACATACTGTATACATCATACAAGATACATAGTACATACATTATTACATACACTATTAGTAATTACACACATAGTGCACACATATTACATAGATGATAGTACATATATACATAAGATGCTACATATACACACACACACACATAAATTATAATGTACATGTAACATTGTAGTAAGTACATACATATTACATAATACATATGAGTGATGACTAGTCACTACATACATGATACTACTGTCCACATAGACTATAATGCTCATACACACACAATGCACTCAAGTCTTGTACAATGTATACACACACTTGCTCCATACACACACGTGCATATTGCACTCATACACACATGCACTTATGCACACATAATGCACATGCACTCATACATTATTACATATTACACACTTGCTCCATAGTACATACACACACAATGCACACACGTGTCATGCACTCGTACACTCATACATTCAAGAAATCGAAAAAAAATCAGAAAGCGTTCTCATTTCTCACGTCATACCTTAACTTTCAAAGGTAGCAGAGTCTCTCTCCCTCTCTCTTTCTCTCTCTCTCTCTCTCTCTCTTTCTCTCTCTCTCTCGTTTTTCCCCCCCCCCCCCCCCCCTCTCTCTCTCTCTCTCTCGCAAGCGGTAGAAGTTAGAACAAAATTAGCCTTCGACGGTCGCGCAGCCAAAGAAGACTAAAAAGAAAAATTTGGAAAATAAGTGCCTAGAAACGGCGTTTCTGGGCCGGTCTGTTTCTCAAAAACGGCTGAACCGTTTTTGGGCCCCAAAAACGCCATTTCTGGGCACTATGGATGCACTATGCCAATACCTTCAATAGAACAAGCATGGTTATTTCCAAGATATACATGTCCTTTCCTGCCTGCATGAAAGGTAGTAAAACACTCCTTAATAGGAGTAACATGGAACGATGCACCTGAATCCACATTTCATGTTTGTGACAAAGCATCATTCACAGTAATCAAGGCATCAATCAGATCCTTCTTTTTGATTTGCATATCTTGTGCATGAATATTAACAGAAGCATCAATAACTTCGGCATGATTTGCTTCCATAGTAGCACAAAGTATATCTTTTGCATCTGATAGCTCCTCAATGACGACACTAGAGACCACATTGGCCTTCTCTTTGTCCTTGTCCTTTGAGTTGTCATGTGCTTCATTCTTGGTGTCTCCTTTCTTCCTGTCACCTGTGTTCTTCTTTCTTTCTAGTTCAACTTTATAGTATCTGCAATCAGGCTTCTTGTGACCTTTCCTACCACATTGGTAATAATTCACTTCAGCCTTGCCTTTGCTTACATTTCTACTTTTCTTTTCTGTTCTTCTTCTAGTCATATTGGCTGAACCACTGCCCTCTCCACTAGCTTTCCTCTTGATTTCCTCATTCAAAATAGAACCCCTTACACCATCAAAGGTAAGATTGGGGCTATTCGAAAGTTGAACAACCAATGTTTCCCATGCATCAGGTAATGCCATCAACAAGAAGATGGCCTTAAGCTTATCATCAAATGCAAGTAATCCGGAGTCCTGCAATTGTGAAAGAGTACATGTAAAAGAAGATAAGTGCTCGGCCGCACTTTTTGACTCATCAGAAATTAAGCCCAAAAACTGTTCAAAACTTGCAAAAATCAATTTTTGAAATTTTTTGCAAAAAATTTCAGAAAAGTCCAGCAAGCTGTAATTGCATAAAAAACAACAAATTTGTTGTTTGTCAACCACAAAAGGCATACATAGCTGCAAAACCAGGTCAATGGCTGCTTGTTTTCACAAAAGCCCCAATTTTTGCAGCAATATGACCTGCAAAATCAGAGAAATGACCTGCTGTAATAAGTTTCCAGCTGCAAAAGGCATACATAGCTGCAAAACCAGGTCAATGGCGGCTTGTTTTCACAAAAGCCCCAATTTTTGCAGCAATATGACCTGCAAAATCAGAGAAATGACCTGCTGTAATAAGTTTCCAGCAAGTATACACCTCCTCAATCTTTGTGCATGTCCTCCCACTTGAATGAGAGAGAATTTTTGCAACAAAGCACCTGTAGATGAAAAAATCAGCAATGTGGATGCTGAAAATGACTTGTGAGGATACAAAAAGAACGATAGAAGAGATTCTTCGTGATGAAACTCTCAAAAAAATCCAAAATTTGCTTCAGGTTTGTTGTAGGCTGAAGTAATCCTCCAAAAACAACACTTTTATCGCTGAAAAAGAAGGTTTTTCGTGATGAAATTCCCCCAAATGCAAGAAAATGCCTTCAGTTTAACATACGCTGAAGTAGAAAAGCACTTGGAGCAACTTTGTTGCGATGAAACAACTCAAAGCTTTGATAGTAGTTGAAAGAGACCGCGGAGAGCTACATCGTGGTTGGCTCAGTTGTTCCAAACGCCAAGGGAGTGGGTTGCTGCATGAGGAGAGAGAAAGTAAAGAGAGAAACTTGCACAGAAATTTGGAGATGAAGATGGGTAAGCTGAAGTTGAAGAAGTTCCAATCAAGTTATGAGAGATTTGGGACGAAGTCTTATTGATAATTGACTTTTAGGTTATTTGGGAATGTTCACACATGGCCGATGATCAAAAGTCATAAAAATAATGTAAATGCCTATAACTCCCCAATTTGGGGTCCAAAAAATATAACAAAAATATGTCTGGAAAGCTCTTGAAGAGAGCTTTCACATGGAAGGGTGTCAAAATATACAAAAGGAGAGTCCTTGGGGCCTTTCTCCCCAACATGTAATTGTACACGAGTTGCCTATGATTTAACTTTAAAGCATGGTATGTTGTGGTAGAAGGAGATGAAGGCATTGGTCAAAGTTGTGGGTTCTTGGTCTGGAGATTAGTGGGTATTGACTTCTGGTTGGAATGCTTTTGGAATTTTGCATCCATGGATTGGAACCTCTTCTCAAAATAGGCTTGTCAGGAAGAAAACTAAGCTTAAATGAGGACAAGGAGCTTGAGATAGCTAATAATGTTGGATATTTGTGTAAAATCCTTCAAATGTATCTATAATGTATCACTAGGCATCAAGTGTTCTTGGAATGCACAGAAGGTGAGGGTAATGACTACTGAAGTAGGTGCCATTGGTAATATTAGAGAGGAATGGATTTTATCTCAAAAGAATGTTTGGAATGTGCAGTTTATGATTTATAGGGATAAGAAGAATTGAATGTTTGAAGGAGACAAAGAGGGAATTCATGATTGTCAATTGAGTTCATGTAAATTGAACAAGGGAATTCTTGTGGGGGATTGATTTTCTTTCATGCATGTCAAAATGGGGATTTATTTGTAGAGATGTAGTTCTGTTCTTTTCGTTATTTAATGGCTGCCCATTGATTTTAATCTGGGTAGACTTATCTTGAGAAGTTTCCAGTCACCCATTT